>VWYH01010051.1:1025843-1132579 GCA_013399365.1 Pampusana beccarii
GAGCGGGGCCCGGGCGGCGGCAGCCGGGGGTCCTCGTCTGGCGGGGCCGGGGCGCGGCGGGAGGGGGGAAGGTGCGCGCGGACCCGGTGGCACAACGGCCGTGAGCAATGGGGGGTTTCGTAGGAGCGACAGCCGCAGCCCAGGTGAAGGTACGGGCAGGGACAGGAGCCGGCGGAGGGAACAAAGGAGCCGCCCTCAGTATCTTCAGTGGGAGACAGGAGAAAAAAAGAGGAAATGGAGAAAGGGGGGAAAGAGGAAAAAGGGAGAAGGGGAGAGAGACAAAGACATAAAAGAGAGAGAGGGAGAAAGAGAGAAAGAGAGAAAGAGAGAAAGAGAGAAAGAGAGAAAGAGAGAAAGAGAGAAAGAGAGAAAGAGAGAAAGAGAGAAAGAGAGAAAGAGAGAAAGAGAGAAAGAGAGAAAGAGAGAAAGAGAGAAAGAGAGAAAGAGAGAAAGAGAGAAAGAGAGAAAGAGAGAAAGAGAGAAAGAGAGAAAGAGAGAAAGAGAGAAAGAGAGAAAGAGAGAAAGAAAGAGAGAAAGAAAGGAAGGAAGGAAGGAGAACATGCTATAGATTTGTTCATTCTACTCATTTTCTGTGCAATTGCATCCTAGGTTTTCGTTCCCTGTACACCTTTGGAAGGAGCTCACTATGACAGGGCAGAGTCTGAAGGCTTTATCTGAAGCGAATTTTGAAGACAATGAGATCAGCATCAACGTTGGAGGCTTTAAGAAAAAGATGAGATCCAACACATTATTAAGGTTCCCGGAGACCAGGCTGGGAAAACTGCTGAGCTGCCACTCAAAGGAGTCGATACTGGAGCTCTGTGATGACTACGATGACACCAAGAATGAATTTTATTTTGACAGGAACCCCGAGCTCTTTCCCTACGTGCTACATTTTTATAACACCGGCAAGCTCCATGTGATGGGTGAACTCTGTGTGTTTTCTTTCAGCCAGGAGATTGAATATTGGGGAATCAATGAATTCTTTATAGACTCCTGCTGCAGTTACAGCTACCATGGGAGGAAAATGGAGCCAGACCAAGAGAAATGGGAGGAGCAAAGTGACCAGGAAAGTACGACATCTTCTTTTGATGAGATTTTGGCGTTCTACAACGATGCCTCTAAATTTGACAAACAACCCTTTGGAAACATCAGGAGGCAGCTCTGGCTCGCTTTGGATAATCCTGGATACTCAGTCTTAAGCCGAATCTTCAGTGTCCTTTCAATAGTGGTGGTGCTGGGCTCCATCGTGACCATGTGCCTGAACAGCCTCCCAGACTTTCAGATTGTTGACAGCAACGGGAACCTCGAGGAAGACCCTCGCTTTGAAATCGTGGAACATTTTGGTATTGCATGGTTCACTTTTGAACTGGTGGCAAGATTTGCAGTAGCCCCTGACTTTTTAAAATTTTTCAAGCATGCCCTGAATTTGATTGACCTCATGTCTATCCTTCCATTTTACATTACCTTAATTGTTAACTTGGTGGTGGAAAGTAGCCCGACTTTAGCAAATTTAGGCAGGGTTGCGCAAGTCCTGAGACTCATGAGGATCTTTCGCATATTAAAGCTTGCTAGACACTCCACAGGTCTCAGGTCTCTTGGAGCCACCCTGAAGTACAGCTACAGAGAGGTGGGGCTTCTGTTACTTTACCTCTCTGTTGGCATCTCCATTTTCTCAGTGGTGGCTTACACCATTGAGAAGGAAGAGAATGAGGGGTTAGCCACCATCCCTGCTTGTTGGTGGTGGGCTACCGTCAGCATGACCACAGTTGGCTACGGGGACGTTGTGCCAGGGAGCACTGCTGGCAAATTGACGGCATCTGCATGCATCCTAGCCGGTATCCTAGTGGTAGTGCTTCCCATTACACTTATCTTCAATAAATTTTCCCACTTCTATAGGCGGCAGAAGCAGTTAGAGAGTGCCATGAGAAGCTGTGATTTTGGTGATGGCATGAAAGAAGTTCCGTCAGTCAACTTAAGGGACTACTATGCTTATAAAGTTAAATCCCTTATGGCCAGTCTTACCAATATGAGCAGGAGCACACCCAGTGAGCTGAGCCTGAATGATTCGCTGCATTAGTGCACAAGTTTGACAGCAGTTTGCATGAGAGCTATCAAGAGCTATGTTTATAAGTGTTTTCCTATTTGTCTTCTTTTTTTTTTCCTAGAGGATAGTGTTGCTGACACTGCAAAAACTTTGCACTTGAGAAACTAAAGAAATTTCTATTACAAGTTGACAGTTTGCACATTTTCATCCTGTTGCATAGGTACTAAATGCTGACTTTTCCATACAAATGTTACCACTTCCATGACATTAGTGCTAATGGTATCGTGATGATCTGTTACCTTGTGCATTTCCTCACCAGAGCAGAGAAATGGACGTACCTAAGTGGAATAAAAATTCTCAGCTGTGACGCAAAAATGAAAATGAAAATGAAAAAAATCACCTATCACCTATACTGGTATCTGTACTAGGGTAGGACTTCTCATGAATTCTACAACAGTTTAAAACAATCACCCACTGACATGGGAACACTCTTCCCCATTTTTCCGACCAGTAATTCTGATCATCACATGTCTGAAAACACCTCCGAGCTTCACATTTCAGTGGAAGTTTGCTTACTCTTGAGCACATGTGTTAAAAACTGGGTGTTCTTGTTCTGAAATGTTATGTATGATAATATTTTTAAGAAGCTCCTAAGCATAGAGATACCTCTGTTTCCAAGATTAGGTCAATACTGAGCCTTCTGAAGAAGCCTACTCTTAATTTTCAGATGGCTATGCATTCAAAGACTACATTTCCACAAGTGATTCCAGATATGGAGGCCCATTAAGATATCTCAGGTTTCCATTTCCAGAAATGATCCCACAGCTCGGTTCCAGTGAAGCCGAAGATACGCTGTATTTCACTTCATCAAAATGGTTCTGAGATTAGACACACAAAAACGTGGATTTTCAACAACTAGAAGCTCCAGTGAAAAACTTGGATTTGTTTAATGGAGCAAAATATTCCCACATGAACTGTACAGGCAGCATTTTAGGAACTGACATTCATATACTGCAAAAAGACTAATTATAAAGATGCCATATGTGATGCTGAGATATAAAATCTAATTTTATCAGGAAAGCTTGAAAGCAGGTGTTGATGGCAGATAATTTCATTAAGCTTTCTGCCAAGGAAACTCTAAGGAAAAAAAAAAGCCTGTAAGCCACATTTTCCCACAGAAAGAAACTCACAACTTGCAGCTAAGGAAGAATATAAGGGCCTAAGAAAGGAACAGATAAAGAAAAAGAGCTTAATACCGCACACGCTGTGGGCAGATCCTCCTACCTGCTTCTGTGATGTAGTTGATCCAAATCCTTTTTTTTTTTTCCAAAGAAAAAAAAAAAAAAGAAAAGAAGTGAGAGAGCAGATCATCTGGGTTTGCAAGAGTAATCATGAATCTGCATAAACTTATTTTTTGCAGGCTTAGTCTCTTCCTTTACATAATTGTACAGAGATCAAACACTTGTGGCCAACAGGCAGAAGCCACTGCTTCCCTCTATTTATACTTCTAGGCATCTGTGCTATAAAACAAGCATTTATCTTCAGATCCTGCTGGTTTTTCATCCCATTTATTACATAAAATGTTCCAATTGCTTTTTTTTTTTTTTTTAACTTGTGAAGGCTAGAGAGGTTCAGAAAACCAATTCAAAGTAGTTAGAAGTTAAAATACTAAAGCTGAAATTGTCATTTGGAATTTTGTGTTTGTGCAAAAGTGTCACAAAGTGACACCTGAACTAAAGTGTCCCAACTGGCAGAATAAAGCAAATATAGTATAAACAGGTAATTTATTTTTTTTTTTAAGCTATTAGAGGCTGCTGATTGGTCTGGATCTTTTGATGGTGTTGCTGTATCAGTTCCACCAAAACCTGGAAAGCTGAGCACCCAGGATCAGATTATTTTATGGCTGATCACTTTTCACAGAATACACAGCGTGAAATAACTTAACGCCCCTACACACCATTTTCTTTGAAGTCCCCCCCTTCACATCAGTTAGTAGTTGATTTATGCCACGAAGTGTGAGGGAAACTCAACCTTTCTAACCTTACCAAATAAAACTCTTGGAGATTTCAACACAGCCTGCACAAGTTATGAAGTCAATAGGCAAGATGTTGCTTGCTGCCCCTGGAAATTGAAGAACCATATATATGGCTCTGTAGGTAGACTTAGATAACCCAAATTAAACATCCAAACTTCAAACATTTTGCTAACGTTTTCACTTTTGGAGGGCTGATTCAAGTTCTCTGCTGGGTCATGGGCATGAATTCAATAGTCTTGTCCCTGCTTCGTATTGCATGTGTGTAAACTATCGTACACCTACAAACAACCAGCCGAAACACAGCACAGCACTAGGTTGCCTATTGGATTGAACTACCAGGAAAGAAACAAGGGAAGGAAGAGATGGGCTTACGCAGCACTTACGCTCCACTTGCGTTACTGAAAGGGTGGCGAATTCTCCCAGTGGTGTCAAGAACACTGCGAGTTCTCACTGGGTCTGTTGGCTGGGGGTATTCAGAGAATCCAGCTCCAAGCAGTGGTTCTATCTCGGCTTTACAAGCGGTAGATTCACAGAGTTGAAAAGCAATGACTTTGGGGGCAGTTATTTGAAGAGACCTGTAAACTTGCCAAAGAGTCACAAATTCCCTCAGCTGTTGTTAGTTTAGCACTGCAAGGTTGGATCCAAACTTTGCAACACATCCTTTCAATAACCTATAGCTTATCTTATGTTCAAGATTTATTATTATTCGTAGAGCCGATGCTCTGTCATTTCTGCAAATATTGAATGGAATGTGTCCAAATTGCGGTTTACTAAAGAAAATGAAATACCCCAAGGAATTACGACTTTTATTGTACTGGTTGAAAGGAATTTTCATTATTGCTTTTTTATATAAGTGCTTTGGATCAAAGACACTAAATAAATAAAGTACTGAAATTTAATATGTTCTTAGTAGCACGACAATGACTTTACACAGTACACAGGAATTCCCTTCATAACCTTAACTAACTCCATGTTAAAAGTAGTCAGATTTTTGCTCCCTCCTCCTTCAGAAGAGCATTCCACAGCTGTGCTGCTCTCCAAGACTCGGGCAACTTTGAGCATAATTTTATTAATGTCTGCTTTAGAGTAGCTTTTTTTCTCATGCCACCACTGTTCTTTAGCTTAAACATTTCATTTTTGTCTTACTTTTTGCATGCATGATGTACTTATAGACAGCAACTACATGCCTTTACATGCTTATTTTCACAGGATTATACCTGCCAAGCTTCCTTTTAGTTTTCTTTGTGCAAGTCATGTTCCCCTGACATCCCCTACGTCTTAGGGGATGTAGCCTTTTTTTCTGCATTTCTTCTGCTTAGATTTAATCTGTTTGAGCTGGAATTGTACAGTATTATATCACTTTGTACAGCAGTTTTAATATTTGCTTATGACTAACAGAATTTTTCGCTGAGGAGGATGACAATAGTTCTGATTTAAGCAATGTTGTTGCCTTAGCTCCCCCAAAATATCTAGGTAAGGAAGAATGAGGTATGCCCTTCCTGCCATTTTATCAAGTAACCTCTATTCTAGGGCTCAGTCCAGTAAGTGCTGAGAATCCTCATCTCTCGTTAAACAAAAGTTACAGAAAAATGTTTACACCTTGAAGGAAAAATCCAATCTCTCCAAAGCCTCCATGAGGAGAAGGGGTGGTGCACTTTTTGAGTAGTCAGTACTTTTGCTAGACTTCTTAAATCATAGAATCATAGAATGGTTTGGGTTGGAAGGGACCTTCAAAGCCCATCTAGTGCGACCCCCCTGCAATGAGCAGGGACATCTGCAACTAGATCAGGTTGCTCAGAGCCCTGTCCAGCCTGGCCTGGAATGTCTCCAGGGATGAGGCATCTACCACCTCTCTGGGCAACCTGGGCCAGCGTTTCACCACCTTCATTGTAAAAATTTCTTCNGATTTTGGCTTCCTCTGGCCCCTCTCTAACAGGTCCATGTCTTTCCTGTACTGAGGGCTCCAGAGCTGGACACAGGACTCCAGGTGGGGTCTCACCATGCAGAGCAGAGGGGCAGAATCACCTCCCTGGACCTGCTGGCCACGCTCCTGTTGATGCAGCCCGAGATACCATTGGCCTTCTGGGCTACAAGCACACATTGCCGGCTCATGTCCGATCTCTCATCCACCAGGACCCCAAGGCCTTCTCGGCCGGGCGGCTCTCCATGCCCTCATCCCCCAGCCTGTATTGATACCGGGGGTTGCCCTGACCCAGGTGCAGGACCTTGCACTTGGCCTTGTTGAGCCTCATGAGGGGCCACATCTCGAGCTTGTCTAGGTCCCTCTGGATGGCATCCCACCCCTCAGGCGTGTCAACTGCACCACTCAGCTTGGTGTCTTCCACAAACTTGCTGAGAGTGCTCTTGATCCCACTGCCTATGTCACTGATTAAGATATTAAACAGTATTGACCCCAGTATAGACCCCTGAGGACCCCCTGTTTGGTAAGACCAAGGCACCTTCACTTCTATAAAACAGCAGGTCAGAAATGAAGGATGAGAGGACTAATTGGCTGCTTTCTCCAGTGTCTGAAACTTGAAAACTGTTGTGGTCAGAAATCTGCTTACTATGGATGTGCCATTTAATGAAGAACTTTGCGGTTGGCGTGCGGTCCTCCTGCCTGGTGGCCGTCACCTTCCTGGCACCAGGGAAAACACTGCTGTGACTCTTTCAGCTGAGAGCTTTGAATTGCTTAAATGAGGATTATGGTAATATTTCAAATGAGGCAACTTACTTTATTGCCAGGAATAAACTGTTAGAGAATCTTGATTTCTAGTACAACTCTGGGCTATCTTGGGAGTCGGAGACGTCCTTGAGAAGCAATATGTTACATTATTTTCCTGAGATGTAAAATCTATATATAGACTGTGATTAAGCTTCTTATGTATTTTCAGATTTTGTATTATTGCCTGGTTTATTATTCACTTGCTTTCATCAGTTGCAAATTCTCTCTTTCCCTGCAGGCTATTTTATCCATTTTGAAAGCAGACTGTTTTTTCCTCACGTATTATATATAGCATGAGCTACTTCACATTGCGAACTGAAAAACAAAGAACTTTGTCTTGAATTTTCCAACTTCAATACCTCCAGTATTTGTACCTTTTTGTACAGGACTTTAGGAGACTGCAGGGAACTACTGTATCTGGTGCTCTTTGTACTGTGTTTCTTGTCCCAGTAGTATATAAGACACTGAAGAACTCAGCTTTGTGCCACAAAATGGAAATTAAATGCATTAAAAAGTATGCTTCACCAGAGAGTAAGAATTGATTTGAGTTTTAGGATATTCTGGGTATATATTTTAATCAGAGAAGCCTGGATCTCATTGGGAAGGTACGTTTCTTTTAAACATATATGTCAGGCTAGATTTCTGTTTTTATAAATGATCTAAATTGGTGGTGGTGGTGGGGAACCCGCATTTTTCAGTTGAGCAAATAGCACAAACTTCTTGTTGTCTACCTCACAGATTAGGGACTAAGCAACATACCAATAGCACTTGTAAGTGCTAAATCAACTTGACATGACCTTTCAATTTCCCCAACATAACCCCCATCCTTAGAGGCCCCAGCTATGCACATGTAAGCAGCAGAAAGCCCCTGGAGTCGCTGCTCTTGCTGTGTGAGTTACCCATTTCCTCTCACAATACTCCTGACTTTACTTTTGATGGTACATTCAAACAACATTCAACCCACAGTCACCACTCATATCCCTCAGGGAGGTGTTGTACCAGAACTATTCTTCTTTTCTCATCATGTTGGTGTGTTTTTTTTTTTTGTNTATGCACTGGTTCCCCTTTAGGTTACACCCCAAATTAGTTTGATCTCCTGTAACTTATTTTCAAGTTCCCCACTATTTACACAGGGCTAGAATAATACTCCCATCCACTTTCTGAAGCATCTTTTACTGATTGTTTATTTTCTTTTTTCTTTTTCTTTTAAAGATTATGCTTCTTACCTGAGAATAATGTATTGGGTTAACAATGCAACAACAGACAATAGATTATTCAAAGCAACAGTTCTCTACTTAGTTGCTTCAGAGACAGCTGTCATGTCTGTGCCTTCAGAGCAATAGTTGAGTTTATTAAGAAACATCACCCTCATTAAGGATTGTGGATCTCTTCACCTCTCATATATAAAATTATGGGTTGTCATCTGGAAGAGGCAACCTCCAAACAGTCTAGAAAGTGTTTGCCAAGGTGGTGTGACATTGCTCTGGCTCTAGAACTTATTTCTCCGGCTAGTAAAAAGGGTGGAGAATAGTCCCACAGGTGCTGAGACTCAAACTGACCTCCCACTGGACACTGCAGGAATTCCTTTGCCTGACATCGCCTCACCCGTTACACACAACCCTAAATCACGTCAGCGCTCACTTGCATAAATGCAGGCATCTGCCTAGAGCGGTGGTGGCACAAATCCAACACTTCATCTCCACAGAGGTGGAGAAGAAACATCAGCACCTCCCAGCCTTTTTTTAATTTCAGAGCACCGATGGGGTTTGGCTCCTCACTGAACCCTGTTCAGAAATAAACAGGACCAAGTTTTTGGGGAACTGGACAAAGTCTGCTATAAATCTGCCAACTTCTTCTATATATCTGAAGCTCTCCAAGAGAGCTGCCCACTTTCAGATGCACGGTGCAACGTGTGCTGGTGGTCACCATGTGTGCAGGCGCTCTGCGTGGTGCATGTCTGTGCAGTTCTCAGCAGCCTGTTCCACTGATTACACTGTTGACCTTCAAAGAAAACTTTTAATCGCATTTGGAAGACCAGGTACTCAAACATCATGGTTTTCTTACCAGCGGCCACTGCTCTGCCCATCGTAATTCCTGTACCTCTTGCTTCACCCTCTCTGCCTGCTGTACCCCAACGTGGCTGTTCCTGCAGTCCCCAGGACATACGATGAACGGGTGATGTGGTGGGGCCATAACACAGCGAAATGAGTGGCTGGAGTTCCTACCTTGGGAATGTCAATCCCACCAACTTTCAGTGAAAATTACCCTTTTAAATTACTAAGTTATTTTTGAAATACATGTTCTCTCCCTTTCTAGGAAATGTTCTGAACATTGACACCCTAGCATAGCCCCTTTAATGACCAGCCATTTAATTACCAAGGAAATCTTAATTTATTCCTATTGTACCAGTGCCCAGGCACTCCAGACCAAGGGATAGCACCTCCATAGGTTATGTTTTCCCAAGCATGGCAAAAGATCACACATCAACAATGTGCTTTCCTTTTGCAAAATGTCTGTTCTCTAAACAGGTTGGCAGCCTCATGGCGTTTTGGGAAAGCAGGGCCCTGCAGCTTGTGTCACTTGCTGTGATGAGGGGACACGGCAGCCAGTTGGGTTTGCAGCACCGAGCCCCTTCAGCCCTGAGCAGCTTCATTTCCACAGATCAGGACAGAAGCTGGAAGACAGCACAGAAACACAGCAGTAATCTCTTCTTAAATATGCCTGAATTGTTGTTCCTTGCCCTAGAGCGAAGAGCTGAACTAAACACTTCAGCATCTGTCTGCAAAATAAAATATTAGTCACTTTGCCAACAGAACTTGCTCCTGCTTCTGCTTCAGCTGCAAGATAGGACCCAACTGCCGTGCTTTTTGTGGAGGCAGGAACTGGAGACAAGGACTACGAGATGTATAAAAATCGTGTTGGTTGATGGGCTCAATAAATCAATGTTAACTACATTTCAAAGGCTTCAAACTTACACTCATGCTTGTAATAAATTTGCATTAATTGTTGGGATGCAGGGCTACTGTGTTGCTGGCTCTGTGATCCTAGAGATCCTCAGTTCCTTATTTATCCCAATAATTACATATTTGGGGGCTGTTTAAACATCTGGATGTCAACAAGAGTTATAATTACACTACCTAAGAGAAACAGGTTTATCGAATCTAATACAACACTATTGCCATTGATTTCAGCCACATTACATTGTGGAATATAAACAGCCCAAAAAGCTAATCTATTTCCGGAAAGGCTGAGGAATTGGTGGTGGATGCACTTCCTTAGCAGGACAGGTTGCTGGACTATACACCTGTTGTATTTTTTCATCAGCATTTCCTAGCACATACCCATAGTGGGTTACCAAACTACTTTTGGTTATTTTAGAGTTTCTAATGGGATCAGAGAGACTCTTGGAACGAGTGAGAGGAATATTTCAGCTGTATTTATCGAAATACTGAACCAATACTTACCTCATTAGAGACTTCAATTCACTTTTCAGAGGTAAATCAGGTTTGGATTAAGCAATTATACATGCATATAAATCAGTGCAGTGTTGAATATTAACACAGTTACCTCATTATTTTCTGGATGGTCTCAAGAACTTTATTCTGTAAAGATCAACTAACAGGAAAAAGAAAACAAAATTTTTCCCGGATTTTAGGAGATTCAGAAAAAGTTACTTTATTAATTTTAAAGTACATAGTTTGATTTGTTTCTGCATTTTTCGATACAAAACAGTTTGAAAAATTCTAGTCTTCCACAGTTTCAGCAAGGAAAATTGGTATATAACAAATAAATATGACTTATCTACAGACTGAAGTAAGGCCTGCATTTTAAAAAGAATCTCATGCTTTTGGATATGGTTGCTAAGAAAAATGGTAACTCTACTTAATCCTTCTTCAAATAATCTCTGACCTCCATAATCTCTGGACTATGACACCTGTTTTCATGTGCAATGAGAGATCAAAAGGACACCTCTTGCTGCTAAGCCTGTATACCCCATTGTACTGTAATAAAAATGAAATATCAATTGATGCATCACACTAAAGGCTCAGTGTCAGATAAATCAAATCAAAAGCTTTTGGTCTCCCTCTTTGATGTATTGGCTGTGAGCTTTTCCTTAACAGTAACCATGCAGGCTCTGGAAGCCCAGGAGTGCAAAGCAGCAGAGAGATCTGAAGAGGGGAAATGTGGTGTTAGAAACATCTGAGGGCCACAGCATCTTCCCTGCATTGGTCCTTTCAGCAACACCAGACAGACAAACGGGCAAATAAGAGGTAGAGGGGTGTGTCTGCGCGTGTGCCTGCGCACACCTGTGTGCAGCCGAAGAACGATGATCCCGCACAGCTCCAATACTGTCCCTGAGGGGAGAAACAGGACCAGCAGGGCTACGTTTCTCTCTGGAAGTTGGCTAGGGAGAGGTACTGTGATATAGAATGTCTGACCCCAGAAGAAACATCCACAGGGAGACTGGGTTTTCAGTAAAGAACATAACAGTTTACTTAATTTCATAGAGAAAAATATATCCAGATACACTAGCATGTGGCCATGTATATTTACAAATTTCATTTCTGAAGTTGTGACACCCAAAGGAAAAAAAAATAAGAAGGTCACTGGGGTTTGCAGTGCACAGATAAATGCCATTAACATTTTCCCCCCTTGTGACAGACATAAAACCAGCATTTGAGCCCAGAATCGGATTAGTTTATTCCTTCCAACGCTTTCCTGCTGGCTGGCTCCAGCACCTCCCTGCTTGCTGCCCTGTTTATCCCTCTGAATTCTCCCTGCGCTGACCAAGTACCAGCACCAGGCAAAAGCTCTGGTCGTTGCCTACAGCGCGTCCAAACATCCTGCTCCCACCATCACCTCCAGCAAAGCTACACCCGGTGCCTACAGTAAACACTCGGGAGGCCAAGGCAGAGCACTACTGGCCTAAGAAATGTCCTGGCGTAGGGCACAGAGCCACCTTTAGCTGATGCCATTACACAGACTCTTCCACTGCACTGAGATAATTTCCTAAAGGCCACTAAACATTTTTTGTACATCAGTATAAAAACAGACACAAGGAACTTTTTCCTTTCCAAGAGTTAAACGTGATTTTCGGATCCCTTGTTCCGGGCATGCCTGCGCTGCACTGGGGGCCACGGCCACGCTGCAGTCCTGCCAGCAAAGCAAAGCTGCATCATCTGTCACTGCAGCCTGTCCCTGTTCTGAGAGAAGGAGCTGGCTCCTGCAAGGCTTCCTAGGCACAGGCACGGGTTTGAGCACAGCGCTACCCTGACGCCCATCAACAGCTTGGTGCCTCTGCTACAGCAGGGAGGGAGAGCGAGAGGAGGGTGGGACAGGGACAGCGGTTGTCAGCAGGGCACAGCACTCACACAACATTCTGAGCAGGGACCCAGCTCTTTCAGCCCTCTTCATAAAACCACCTCTGATACCTGCAGCACCAAACCCCTCCATGACCCCAGAAAGGAGCTGAGGAGAAAAGGAGCAGTAAAAACACCACCCTTTCAGTGACTTTGCCTTTCCCCGCCCCCCCATGTTTATTTACTTGGCACTGTTACGGTAAGTTTCCATCTATAAAATTAAAAAAAAATAAATCTATCTTTAAAAGTGGCAACTGAATAAAGCAAAAATATAAAAGACAATAAACATGGACGGAAGAAAATCAGACGTGAAACAGCAACGTAGAACAGCAAGATACACAGGTGACTCCCTGTTTTGCTTTTGTCAGCAACACTTTTCTTTTCCCTCACATCCACAGCTGGCTTTATCAGAAACTTGGCCAGATGCAAGTACCATGTGCTTTTTCTTCCCTCCCTACAGATTTTTTTTAAATTATTTCTTCTTGTTTCTGTGACAAATATAGCCCTTCACTACCCTAGCAGACTCTCTAAGGCCCAGTGAATCTAAGCATGAGGCTATTCTGAGGAACCTGTGAAGCAAGCAATGCAAAAAAGTACCTAGTATCTCATCTGGGAACTAACAAATATTCTGAAATAGGAAGACTTGATTAGCAGCTGAACATCCCATATTTTCAAATTAAGGGCAAGAAGGATGGCTGAGACGTTACTTCGGTGATCACTGAACAGAGGAGAATAAAAGCTGTTGCTGACATTTGCCTTTGTGCACAATGTCCCAAGAACACTTGGCTCAGGGGATGCTCTTCAAAGTAATGGCCACATTCATCTTCCTGAGGAGGGGGGAGAGAAGCAGCAAAATATGGGTGATCCTCAAGTATTCTTAAGAAACCCTAACAAATTAAAACACAACAGAGAAAAAGCATGAGAGCACACCATGTAAATGCTAGTCTCTTCCCATAATGAATACACCAAATACAGAAATACATTTTGTGAAAAGGTGTTTTAAAATAACAGGGCGAGTCCCCAAGTGCAACTTAATGGCCTCACACGGAACCATTAATGTAATTTCGCCTTTCCCCCAGAAGAGGAAGCCGTAACTTCACCTGGCACAACACAAGAGTGAGACACACCATGCACTACCCAGGACTGGTCTTCTCCAAGGCTTCACTGGCAATAGTGGGCACAACACTGCTGCACCACAGCCTGCTATAGAAACATCCCAGAGCCAATATCCCAGCCACCTGTACGGTACTACAGAACATCCATCATCGCCTTTAGAAGTACAGAAAGAAATGCCACAGCAAGCTGGAGCCCTTAATATTTATGAATGCAAAGAAATAAAGACTTCCTCACATCATAAGGTCGTTTCGATTCGTTTTATAACCACTTATACATTCAAAAAGAAAATGGAACCCTGACCATATCACACTGATGAAGCAGCGTGCACACAAAGTGCTTTACAGAAGGTGCACATCCTACAGCCTGCAGTGAAACACCAGTGCCTGCTCACGGTGACCAAGGCTCTCGTGCACTTGCACACAGACTCACTGACCGTGAGCCACATTTATATTTGGAAGTTCAACCCAGTGGACGGGTTCAAGCCACTGTGCACTCTCACCTGAATGTACCTGGGCAAATACAGCCCAAATACAGCTGGTCTTTACTGTAAATAAAAGCAAATAACTATAATATCCAATAATTGTCGATTAATTCAGATTAGCAGTAGAATTTTGTCACTTCAAACATAATGTAGCTCACTAAGGAGTTTTGTTTGTAAATCCCTTTTATTAAAGGGCCTTTGTGGGCCAATTCTTAGAGAAACATTTCTTAAAAATCAGAAATCTGCTATGGACTCAAATTTGAGACATGAAATGTATTTGCTTTTCCTAGTTAAGCCTGTTACCTATTGTTGTTCTCATTACACTAGAAAATCAAAGGAGCAACCAAAGCTTCCAGTGACCGCTAGTACTTCCAAGTAAAGGATCTCTATAAAGAACTCCAGCCTTTAGCAACCTTAGATTACAGAGAGAGGGACTTCACCAAGTACTGTGGATTTCTGTCCTTGGACTGCCCTGATACTCTTCAGAATTCTAGAGCTTGTAGCAACGTCTTGAGATGGAAAAATCCCTCCCAGAGCTGACTTTGAGAGATGTGGTTTTCTGCACTCACAGCTGGGCTCACAGTATTATAGAAAGGAAATAAAAGCATGAGAGATGACTACGGAAAAGAACATTAACGGTTACTATTAACATAATTTAGCTTCAGTTAGAATGAACAACAAGACGACAATTATACATGAAAAATTAGCTTTTATTACAAATGTTTAGTAATAAGTAATGATTTATCTTTTTTTTTTTTTTTTTTTACTTACTAAACCTAAACATACAAAGTCAGAAGAAAACGAGTAATTGCTTGGATAAATCTTACTGAAGGTTAACTTGTCAGTAGTTCTATCAGATTTCCTGCAAGGCTTGCTTTTAAAATGTCTTATTTATTGTACTACCAGCTTACCTTTACAGAGACGCTCACACTCCAGTAGAGATGTATACTCATCAACATGAATGATTTGATTCATTTATATAAACAGAAGAAGAAATAAGCTGTATCCATCTCTCAATATAAAACCTATTTCTATATGTTATTTTACATAATTTAGAGCCTGATGCACTGGCTTCTGAAGCCAAAGACAGCTCTTAGACTGACACGCACCATATCAGAATGGCAACATTACTAATTTCATATTAATTGGTGAAAGTATTCTTTGGTCACAAACATCCTATATATACCCAGTTTACGGTATCTCAGAGGCTATTTTTCACTCATTTTAAGTAGCCTGTTTACATTTTTATTTTATTCCATGGCTTTCAGATTTTTCTCTTGCACGTGTAATCTATACCTGTGTGCATGCATGTGCACAGGATTTGAGTTCTTTCTATGCAGACAGATCAGGAGTGAAGCAGGGACATGCTTCATCTTCTGGTACCTTTCCGATGTCAGACTGCAACAGCTCTAGTCTAAAATGGCCTTTTACTGGAGTCCCTCTCAATGAGCAACTCATACTTGGTGCACTGCATTACTAAAGTTTTCAGAATACACAAAACATGGAAATTGTGATCATTTTATTACATTGCCTATTACACTGAAAAGCCACATTATTCAAAATCAAAGTCTTACTTTTGGTGGGAAAAGTTTAAGGGAGTAAGGGAAAAGGAAGCTGCTAATGATGCAAGCAAGAATGTCCAGACAATGACACTTTGCTTAAAAGGCACACCAAGAAAAGGCAGGTTAGGTTCCTCTCCTGATGATTTAGGTACGTTTAATATTTTATATTATTTATTATATATATAGATATAGATATGCACATACTTGTATGTGCATACCTACACAAATATATGTATGCACACACACCTTTGAGGTTTTGAGAACAGAAAGTTCAAGATTTAGAAATTCATTTTAAATAAATAAGAACCATACTAACAGGGGGAGGTTGGAGCTGTTGTTTTTTGCTGCTTTATGATTATAATCTAACAACACAGTGATATGATTATACCTTTTTTTACTTTACATCATTTCATTGTATAAAAGTGAGGTTTAAGCCTACCAGGTGCATTTTATCTTGCCCAAAGTAATATTTATGGATCATCTGTGTTCTTGTTTTTCAAAAGGGATGATCATTACTTTAAGAAATACGAAGAGAGTTGAGGGTAAGTATGTTCCAATGATCACAGTTAAAATTCACATGTTAGAGCGTGGTGTGAATGCAAACACACACAGAATGACAGTGGCAACAACACCTGTACACAGCTCAAACCCAGGTCCTGGTCCCAGCACAGCTGCACTCTGCTGATCTTGTAAAAACTTTTGCTTAAGCTTTATGATATAATGCACCAATTCAAAAAACTGCACTGTTCTACCCAAGTGGTCCATGTCCGATGACTGTAAATGCTAAGAGGTATGAGATGATTACTAACTTCCAGAAAACACCGAACAGAAGATGCCCATACAGTAATCACCATTAAAAGTTGAAGGTTGAATGTAAAGACCTTTTCAGCTGTATTGTTTAAAGAAGTATGACTGTCACAGTAAAGTTATTTACATAAAAGGCAACAATTGTAAAGATATCAATAGAGAACACAGTAGATTGTTCAGAGAGTGGATCACGTTTTCTGCTAAGTCTGAAATATTTCTTGCAACGCTGTAAATTCTACCTACTAGATATCCCACAATATAGACTAGACAGAAGAACTTGTAAAACATATGAAGAGCTTGGTCTTGCATTTCTGATTCCCCAAAATCTACCACAGAAGACAACAGGAATTTCGAATGTTTAGTGATTGCAGGACAAATCCCTCATAGGACTGCAAAACATAGCTTCTTTTCAGTACTTAGTAGACATAAGTATTCAATTTATTTTCTTTGGTTTTTAAATTACTATCCTTTTGTATCTATAATGCGAAACCAAACGAAACCCAAACAATTAGTAATTCCCCTCTCCCCTCAAAACAGTGATAAAAAAATTAAACGAACCAAAAAACATATCCAAGCAGTGTAGCTGTTACTTCATTATAAAACTATGGTGCAAAATTGAGGTTTATACTGGTCAGAATTGCAATAGCAATTGGGAATTTGCACTGAAGTGACTGCAAGTATTGCTTCTCCCAAATAACAGAAAAATCAAAACTGATTAGGCACTTGTTTTCTTGTTTAATGAGACATCATTAAGTGTGCGTAAAAATGACAGAAATACTCTCTAAAAGAATGCTCTGTGGTGTAACAACTGTATTGCTCAACTACAGCCACGGTCCCTGATTCAGGAGAGAATAAAAACATGTGCCTATTCCTTATTTTATGCTTAAATCCTACCGATAAGAATGGGCTGGATACATGTTCAAGTGCTGTCCTGAATTGGGATGCTTGCTGAAATTGGAGTTTCGAAAGATAATACAGTGGTGAGTTTCTTTTCATTAACACTACAATACCAATTTTTTCTAATCTGGCTCTGATTTCCACAATATTATCCTAATACTTCCTAATAAAAAAAGAAACCAGGCATAAAATAAATAGGATAATCAAAGATTACATAATAAATACGCTACTAAGTGGGAGGAAAATATGTTGCAACATAAGGCTCCGTAGTGTTGCACAATCAAGAAATCGTTCCAGGTGCTCCAAAACACAACTCCTAATGTACAACACCACGTTACCACTATACACCTGAAGAATATTGGGAAGTTACAGATTAAACTTCTATTACATTAAACATTTGAAAATACAGACAAACGGCAATGTGTTGCGCTGTCTATGCAGAACACCGTATGTATGTTCTTTCACTGCTCCAATTGTCATTGGTTCTGAAGGAAAATTCAAAAGATCGGGTTTTTGAAAACTCATAACCAAATTCCTTCGGACTCAGAAAATTACCAGTGTCCACACTGACTCATAGTATAATCTCTGAAAGGAAAACAAACTCAGAAATTTTGTTGCCTCCGTTTCTTTGCGTCCATCGCATCTAGGATAGGTTGCCTCTTCGCAGTGTACCTCTGACGAAGCTCCTCAATTTCTCGTTCCATCATAGGATCCAAAGCCTTTAATCGCATCTGTAATTCTTCTAAACTCAGATTCTTTAACTGTAAAATAACCAAACAAAAAAACCCAATCTGTTTATAACAAAAATTAAGTCACCACCTTTCATAATCCTTTAAATTAAAGTTGCAGTGTTCTTACACACTTTGAGTGTATGAATACACACATATAACTGTTTATATAACCAAAAGCCTTAGTATGCTCCACAGTAAATAATTCAACAGCATACGAAAATGGAAACACACAGAGTACATTTAAGTTCAAAAATAATCACTTTGCAAACCCTGCAAATAGATTGCAAATAAATATAGGGCTGGAATTTAACTCGTTAGGCTGGAAAAAAGCCTGTTACAGTATACACAATTATACTGATGTATATAAATTGCATTGCTTAATCAAATACTTCTTACTGAACTTCAGTCTCTTCTGGAAGTCTGAAAGGCACCCATCTTCCTCAACAGATTGCTGCCAGAACTAGTCAAAGCAAATTGCTAACAGAGTACTTAAATAATACATGAAATAATTTCCTGAATTCATGGGAGTGACTTATCCTTTGACCAACCTCTTTTCTTTCTAAAAATATTTTCTCACAATGTTAAACAGTTCATTATATTTTTCTTTCATTAAAATCAAGAGGTCATATCACAAGTAAATTGATTTGCTGGCTGCTGCAAATACAGATTGGAGTCTTGGCGGGTACTGGGGTATGTCAGGCACAACTGCCCCACCGGCTATTGCAGGGAAGGATCCACGTCTGAAATACGTTCCTGTGTATTTTTCTCCTGATGAAGTCTAGTGCCTCTCTGCATTTCTCCCTTGTCAGAATTGCCTATGTGCCAATTACTCTTCACCGAATGTGAAAAACATCAACATATTACAAATAGCACAAATAATTTAATCCTAGGAAAGAGATAATCTATATTTTGTTTGCAAATATTCTGACATTGCAAACAAGCATTTCACCTAACTCAGGGGGAAAAAAAACACAGAAAAATCCCAAACAAACAAACAAAATGCAAAAAAACAAAACATTTTCTGAATCAACTTCCTAATGAGTCAATACTTCCTCCATGAATCTAGGGCAGTCTTCCATCAACACAGCCTGATCTGTTTTCCCTGAAGAATGAAATACCACTTTTGATCTTTATTTTTATCAGTATCTGAGGCATATAAATTGCCAACACATATTGCTACATACAGTCCAAACCCCAGCATTATGACTTCTACTAATAGACTGCATTGTACATAGTAATAATTTAAAGTCATAATAAAGAGGGAGTGCAGAGCAGAAATACAGAGAAGAACATATGGAAAAAGATGCACATTTTCACGCAATGTCATTTTAGCCATAAGATTCCTAATGAAGGTAAGAATTAAACCCCAGATGTCAAACTGTCTTCCAGGACCAAAGATCCTTAGACCTGTATGAGCTTTAGGCACCTCAGATGCACTCAGTAGCTCACCAGCCATGTCTGTCTCTCCCAAGCATAAACGACACCTTTCGTATCTTAGGAGGGAAAGAGTTGCCTCCCAAGGAATTAAACATAATCTAGTTTATTATATTTCTCCCATTTAATATATGGAAGAAAGGATGGGGGAAAGGAATCATAATTCCTTAGTCACCAAGAATTTTGCATAAAAACACCTTTCAATTTTTAGAGAAAGAAAGGATTAAAAAAAACCCCACCATTCTCTTTCATTTTTAGCCAACTGCTAAGTGCAACTGGCACAAGAGACACTTTTCTGTGGAGATAATGTTTTAGAAGAGTGAAGCATCAGAGAGATTTGCAGCATAATGAGAAGAGACAACGGTGCTGATTGCCCTGTTTAACTGATCCCAACACTGCACAGAGGACAGCAGCAATACAGCTGCATTTCATATCATGTGTGAGAGGAGAAACATATCTGGGGCTTGATGGACCAGCAGAGGGACTAAGGAAGGCACTGTGAATAACCTCACGTGAGTGTTCTGTGAGAATGGCCATGGATGAAGTGTCCTACCCACTCTGGGCCAGCCTGGGCAGCCATCTATTCCCTCTCAGCCACCACTGCAGACACCGGGCTGAAACAGCACAGAATAGACTCCAACTGATGCAATCACATAATTATTCAGCACTGAAAAAGATTTTTTCATAAATTGTCAGAGAAGAATGTGATGAGTGAGTTTTCATTTAAATTTCAATCAAGAAACAGAGCCAGCAAACATAATTAAATATTCTTTAAGGATCACAGACAGATGGGTGGAAATTAAAACATAAAAGAAAACGAATCTTTAAATCCAGAGAATAAGAATCGTTCGGAATTATCTCAGCCATGGCACCCAGGGAGCCGCAGTACTCAGCTGTATGAACGGCTGATGCTCAGGACATTCAAAGGAAGTAAATGACAGAAAATAGGGACACTAAGAAACTGAAAACAGAGCTGTGAAGATCCCACCTATCTGACATCAGATGCTGGATTAGGTAGGAACACTCAGAGAGCTCTGTGTACTGCAGAAAACCACTTAAGCATGTCTAAAAGCCACAGCTGACTCCAGGATGTGTGTGTGTGTGTCCACAGACACACACTTGCTAAACTTCCAAGTATTTTTTCTTGACTTCTGTCTGTGCTGCAGATATTACTAGTGAAGCCTGAAGTCTGCAAAATCCTAAATGCTGAATGCAACAGCAAACATATCAAATATGATGTGCCAAAATAACTTGAACAAGATACTTAATTATACCTATGTAATTTATTCCACTGCATGATAAATATTTTGATTCAAATTCTTAAAGTGATACAGCTCAGCAATTTAACTTTCACTTGAAAACAGTTTGCAATTTAAACTGCCATAAACAATTTCTCACTCTGTTGGTGTAACTACTAGGGCTACCAGCATTAACGGGAAAAGAGCATTCAGCTGTGCCAGCTCCAGGAATTCAAAAAGGCTTTAAATTATATTTTGATAGCTTTTTAAAAGCTGTAAACTGCAGTAGTTCAGTAATCAGGATAGTATTTGTCCGATAACAATAGATAGTTTGATTTCTGCCACTCCAAATAGCAGAATCAATTATGTCCTTTTGGAGATCAAATACCCCCAATCACACAACAGACAGCAATTAGCATCCAGATGAGCCATGTCCAAGACAGAAGTCTCCAGCGACTGGAGTTTCTGGTGAAAGCATCCGCCTTCACCAGGACTCTTCATACCACCAGCTAATCACACAGGTTAGGGAAAGCAATAACAGTCCAAATTCCAATTTACACCACCAGGAATCTATCATTTACATTCAATAATATTCAGAAAGTGTGTGAATCTGTTTTACACACACAAATAGTCTTTTAGAGTGGATATACATACTCACAAATAGTCTTTTAGAATGGATACACATACTCAGTTGTCCAGTAAAAAAAAAAAAGTATGTACAGAAGGGTTCTTAATGTAATCACTAAAGCGTGGTACAGTGTATAAGGGAAGCAAGGAAAAAAAAACCAAAACAAAACCATCTCCAGAGCCAAATAACATCGAATAACTTCTTTTACAAGCTGACGGATGCTCATGACTGTCACACCCAAAGAAGCCCCACTGAAATTCTCCACTTTGCTTTGCTAGAGCACAGGCAGTTGACTCTGCCTACGAAGAGCCCAGCCAGTGATCCCCATTGTGGGCCGAGCTCCCAGCGCTGCGGTGAGGGCAGCGGCTCCTGCCTCTGCCATCTCCTCTCCCTGATGCAGGAGGACATCCCAGCAGAAGAAAGGGGCCCATGCAGAAAGGAGCTCCATCAGCCCAAGCTGCCAGTGGCAGAAGGTCCTTTCAGCAGCACCAACTTGAGCTGGGACAACCAGCAAAGAAAGAAAACATAGCTAACTTTTAATGGAACTCTGATTTCCAGTTTATAACCCTTTGAAAAGGGAACCCAGCCACACACTTAGGAGATCAGTAAATGTGGAAACCTGGTGTACCTTATCTCGAACTTTTAGCAAATGGAATATCAAACATTTACATCCTCCTAGATGATTTGCCAACTTAATAGGGTTAGAGACTTTTCCAAGAAGGGCTATATTCAGAAGCTAAAAAGCAGCAGAACAGATAAAGAATCATTAGCAAGCTCTTCTTGATATGACCATCCTCATTAAGCTGGGATACAGTAAAAATCTCAAAGTTGCGGCAGCTCCAGGTCTGAAATGATCAAGCTGTGATGAGAGCAAAGGTCAGAGCTACAAATGCTCCGAGACAGGTGTGCTCCTCTCGTGTGAAGGCAGCAGGAGCCATTGCTAATCACTGTTATCTGAGTTTTTAAGAAGTAATGATTAAGTTTTGTGGCTGAAGAAAAAAAATCCAGTGTCATCATACGAGGCTGGTGGATTATAGTGCAGCTTAGCATTTCATCAGAAGAATATTTCTATGGAAAAAACATTGTTATTCTCATCAATATCAGTTTTAGGTCAACTGCTCTTTCTACATGCCTTCAAACAGTGACACACAAGGAATTCTTTCCTCACTTACTGATGCAATCATCTCCCAGAATCAAACTTCAGCAAGGGAAATGTAACAATTTTTACTTTTTCAGTCTTTCAGTCTAACTTCTTGCATCCCATATGGACTAGATTCATTTGGATCAGTATTCTCAGCAAACCAAAGAATAATTAATCGCAGTCAATATAACTTCTGCCTGCAGGAAGTCCCACACCATGCCTCACATATTCTGTTTGTAACCCTGGTCAAATAATATTGATGAAAATTCAGACCAAAATAGGTACTTGGAAAATATATATGCGTTACTATCTACAGACCCGAGTTCTATTAGCAATAAGCTGAGAAGGAATAACATGAAGTTCAACCAAAAACGGACTCTCAGAAGCCATCAAGTCAAAGGGTACAACGCAAGTCCTGACTACTGGCTTCCACCTGTGGCCAGCACAGGAGTCAGGAGGAAGGAGATGCATCCGAGATACCTGGTGGTGTTTGCAGTCCATGGATTTAGGGAAAGGGGTCTGGAAAACAGGCTGAAACTCATTAGCTGCACTTGGCCAGCACATATCGGTAGCCATCCAAAGTTTTCAGGGGGCGAATGCCTAAGTTTTGGTGGATGTAGCACACTAGAATCTTAATCCACCCTTGACAGCTAACAGAGGTAAATAACAGCTTTAGGTCTGTGATGTTTTCAATATGATAAAATTAGATTTCATTAGTAATTCTATAACGCATGAGTTACCATCTCAAATCCCAGCCTATCAAACTAAATTATGGAATACTGCCATTAAGCTGGTGCAACGGAAACAAGCAAATGTATTTTCAGGGTTTAAATTGTTAAGAAAATACATTCAATCAAAAAATAATCTGTATCAAGTTTGCTGTGTTTACTTGAAAAAACAAATTCTTCCTAGCAACTACTTAAATGAATCTTACGGACGCTACATGCCTTATTAGAAGCCTTTGATTAAAAAAATATGGATTGTTAATACTGTATTCTGAGTCATCTATTTTCCCATCTGCTAGCAATTCCTACAATATGAACTATCAACAGAATGGCTAACAACAATAATTTTCTATGGCGATTGCAAAAGTGGGTCGCCTATAGCACTAAGATTTAACTGTGCATGCCTTGGATTGTTTCGTGTTGTTAGTGGCCTCAGGTAAGAGAAAATCTCTCTCTCCAGCTGTTCCCTTCCCTCTGCTGAGCAGAGTTCTCTTTTCTGTTATAGAATGAGCTCCACTAACGATTTCAAACTCCTTTTTACTAATATAAAAAGTTAGACTTGAGTCAGAATCCAAAAGGTACAAGGTGGGCCTTCCTGACTGATTTTTTTTGTCTAAAAATTCAAACTAAAAATTCTGTATGCAAGGAAATAAATACTCCGCAGTTACAGCCACCTGTCCAGCTGCTCCCAGGAGGGGAGACCTGTGTGTCCTGTGCTGGCGGAGCAAACCGCGCTGAGCTCGCACACGCAGTGCCAGGCGATGGCTGAGCTGCCTCCGACACTGCAGAGCCCCAACCCGCTGCCATCCCCACCCCAGCTGGCACTACCGGGGGAAAATCACGAGAAAACAAACGTGGACAAGGCACGGAGCGAGAGCATTTATTTCAGGATCTCTGAAGAGCGAGTCTCCTTATTGCAAAACACAAAACATGGAGTTATACAGATATAAAAATGACCTAACTTACTATCATTATTTTTGACAATTAATGACAGAGAAGGACTGACAACCTAACTTTCAAAAGCCAAAGTTCATTCCACAGGACTGCAGTTATCTTAAACATTTTGGTGGGTAAAAGAAGCACACAGCACTAACAGAAAATGAAAGATGGAGAACTTTATGTAATTTTAAAAAGCCTTTTGAGGGATAAAATTGTATAGAAATGTCCCATGATTAATTCCTGTTTTCACTAGTAGAACTCTCTCTGCTCAGACATGAAAACTGAACATCATTTTAGCAAAGCTAAATCCTGGTGACTACCATTAACAATTTTCAGCTCTGTAAAGTTAAACTTCAATAGCAAATCACCAAAGGAAAAAAAAAAAAAGGAGTTTTCTATAGCATTAAGTGCATACTATCATTTGCATACGTTTGTTGAATACTGCCCAGGGCTCTCCTTCAAGCACATTAAGTACTGACAATCCTAAAATTCAAAAATCATGGCCTGGGTCCTTCATCTTCATTAATTTACCCTTAAAAATTAGATTCCTAAAATAAGAGGTTTTTAGGAGGAGGGAGATGTCATTTTATTTTCCTTTTCATTTCTGTGTCACAAGGAGGCAGCCAGAATCTAAACATTGCTGCAATTAAAAAGGCTAAAAAGTTCAGGAAAAAAAAATCTAGTAGCCAAACACTTTAACGGGCAATCCTGACTACAGGAACTGAAATCTAAAGGAAAGCATAGATCACTGAGAAATGCAGCGTAAAATTAACAATAATGCTACCTCTTGCCTGTTGCAACTTTACCCAGTTCCTGACAGAACCAGTCATGTACTGTGTATTAATGCTTTACCATATCCTAAGTAGTTCAAATATCATTTATTTTGTTCCTACCTACTATAGAAGCTGATGTTCATGTTGTTGTGAGGTATGTAATTTTCACAAAAACAATATAGAAGAACATGAACACAGGGAAATCAACTGTAAGCAATGTATCTCAAAAACCTGGCAGCTAGGAAACATCCATTAATAAGCACCTTTGAGATAAAATCTTTAATATCTGATAACAAGTTTAATAAAGAAATTTAACTTTAAAAGTGTACAGGAGGAAGAAAAACCTACCATTCCCTCTTTCCTATGTCGTTTACAGAGAGTGTTTTGTTACAAAACACGCTTAACTGAGTACTGAAGCATGACACTTTAATTTGCTATCACCCTCTCTTTAGAATTGCATCATCCATCACAGACATTTTTTAAAAATTAGTTTCACTGGCAAAAATTCACAGTTTGAAATACCTTAGAGAAGATCTTGATGGTCTTTTATATACTGTCTTTTTCTATACCAGGCATCTCAAGCTTAATGGTACAGTTAGCCCTGAAGAACACTGTGTTTACTGGAGCTCCCAGCAGAGTAAATAATCTAAAGCTTAGGAAAAACACTCCACCTGGATACTCCCCATGCTATTTAAACTTGATTGCAAACATACCCACACAGTGCTGGTAGCAAAACAGCCATCATACCTGTTCTAAAAATACACAGGATTCCCCCCCAGCCCTTTCTGCTTTCGGAGAGAAAAAAAAAAAGCATGGAAAGAAAAAACAAAGAATTCCCAAGCACTTTTTCAAATATTATCAAGCAAAGATAGAAAGTTTTTAAATGAAAATTAATTATTCAGCTAGAGCTCTTAGCATACTAAGTAAGTAGTATCAAAAAGTCAGCATTTTATCTCTATTAATCTGTAGCTCTCCAGGGCAAGCGCTTTTATTTGTCCTTCATAAAGAGCTCAGCTATCAGCAGGGCCATTACAGTGCCCTGGAGTCACTGTATCACATTGCAGCAAACTGCAGCAAACTACATTCAGCTATATGAACCCCAAAGTTACGTTCAAATCCAAAAGTCTTCTCAAGTTAAGGCACTGCCTCCTTGACATCTAACTCTTCCATGAGAGGATCATTTTTTAAATGTTCAGAAAATAACATTATTACATTTTTGTAAAATTCTACTAATCTAAATGTAAATGCAAGCTGTATTAAGAACAAAGATATAAACTATTTGGGCTGAGAGCCATTTTAAAAAATAAAACCATTCAGTTAAGAACCCCAAACATCCTAAAGATAAAATAAAAAAAGAAAGATGTTCCCCGTTTTGCTAAAGTATTTTGTAAATGCAAATCTATATTGAAAAGTAATGTTGAAGATATAAGTAACATGAAATAGAAGTCCTGAGGTAAAAAGAAAGATGTATTAAAATCTACAAGTTCATGAATTAGATAATCACATCATTTAAAGCTATTTTTCTTCAACGGTTCCATTTAAGATTATTTTTAAAGAAGAAAGAAAATTGGAAACTCATTGAATAACGAGTTATGATACAACAAGATACTTGCATACATAACCTTGAAGTTAAAACCAGAGCCACAAAAGTGTTTAACCTGAAGAATGATGGAGGAAGCTAGAAGGATTTTAAGCCTTACACCTGAAACCTGAGTGCCCTAGTGAGAAGCAACACAAGTGAATCTCAGGTTTCTTAGAAGTACAAAATGTTGATACTCAAAAACTAAAACAAAACTGGATACAACAAAACTAAATTTTCCTAACAGGAAAAGTCTGTTGGAGGAGAGACAACACCCCCGATCCAAAACACACACGCAAATGTATATCGTATTTGCTGAGCAACCTTGACTGAGTTATATTCTTTAAAGGAAGAAAATTCAGTTCAGTTTAAAACAGCCAATTCAGAAAGGACCCAGGAAAATAACGCATCATCTTTAATAAATGGAAAAATGACAGATGTACTGCTTGCTGGGTTTTATTTCATGCAGAAAGCATTCTGGTAGTCATGTACAAGAGAAGAACGGGTTCAGCCCCTTTTGGTACAGGATGGACAGGAAAAAGCCTATAGTCCAGAAACTTCTGGCAATTTATAGGCAACAAATGCCAGATTTCTTAATCCCTGGGAGAAGGAAGAAAAGACAGCAAAAGGACAGTAAAACCAAGACATAAGCTGAGAGAGGCCTGCAAAACATCAGAAAGAGCAGAATGTGGATGCAGCAACAGAGCAAAGCCAGGGCTAAGCAGTGAGATGGAACCGAGCTGTCAGTCCCAGCGGGGAGGAGAAGAGATCCCGGGCTCAGGAAAGCCGTGCAGAGGGAGCAGGGCAGCCAAGCTGGCCTAAGTTTGGGCACCAACACACAGCAGTGGGTGCTGCCCAGAGCCCTGCAGCGACCGGGGGCAGCAGCGCTCCCCCAGGCCAGGCTTTGTCTTTGATAGACAGCACCCAGGCGCATTTTCTGCACAACTTTAACAGAAGCATTGCTGGCTTTTAAGGAATTTGTCTCAGTCCGTAGTTTCTCAAACTGTCTTCATTCCTTCCTTAATCATTTTTTTGAAAGTTTTTTTCCCCTCATGGAACTGCTTGGCTACCTATTCAGTTTGATGTGGTTCCGAGTTCTCCTAAGTATGGATAGAGCTAAAAGCTCTGGGCTCCCAGTAGTCCTTACACAATAGTTTATTAACTCTTCCTAATGCTGCCTTCTAATGAGATCTTATCTAACAAATCCTACCAATCAGACAGATACCACAGAGTTCTGCAGGTTCATTAAAGTGGATTTAGTTTTTCTTTGACAAAATGCACCAGCTCCACACTTGTGAAACAGAACCTAAATAAACACTGACTATCAAATAATCTTTAATTAACCTGATGAAATCCACCTTATGATGGTCTAAATCTAGCAGACAGCTACTGTCTTGCTTCTAATCCAAACTAAATTAGATCTAAAATAAGTGAACAAATACAGAAATGGATAATCTATCAAATAGCACCATTTAGCTAGCAGCTTTTAAATAATATATGGTATATTTTCCTTTACAGACATGTAGTAGGCTACTCTCACGACAAGTAATATACTAAGAAATATCACGAAAGTAGGAAAATACAGAACAAGATAATAATTGACAACCATTTATGTCAAAACACATTAATCAAGAAGCCCACATACCAACATACAACTGAAAGCAACACTAAACTAAAAAACCAGTCCAGTCTCATCTTAATGAACACAAAAATCCAGGTTATCTCAACGCTGAACTGTACACTTAACCATAATCAAATTCTATTCTCTAAAACTCAATCCATCCCAGGAAAAGTGTGATATTCCCTCCGTATTAGTTTAGAAATTCCATTTATTCATTGAACAAGATTCAGTGACGCAGTGGCATATTCATTTACTGAGTCTAGAACTGCCAAAATCATTTGCCAAAGAAATATTTTATTATCAAATATTTTGCCTATGACTCAAACATTAATGTGATCAAGCCAAAAATTAGCATAGTTCCTTCCTACCTTGACAGTATTATCTCCTAGGAAGGTCTACAGCATTTGATCTATTTGTTTGGCCACAGAGTAGAGAACAACACTAGTTTCTTTAACTAGGTTTTTCATATAATAATTTGCAGATATGGTTGTGATTTATTGCTCAATGCGAACAGGTACTGGGCAAGCTTTTGTGTCAACACTGCTCATTAATCCCAGTCCCAATTTATAGTGCTCACCAGCCCACTTCTGCATCTCTGGAGTAAATTATGTCAACTAGGGAATGGTATGAGCTCTGCAAACCCTTATAATGCAACCCAAGTCCCAGTAGAATCTTTCTGGCCTTGCTGCTGATTTTCCAGTTTATCTCTTGCATGACTATCTAGGTTTCCATTATGTGTCAGCTTTCTTAAACTTAAAATCCATAAAGGAAAATAATTAGAAAATCTTATTCATTGCATAGTATGTCAACAATGAAAATGCTACACATACTGCACTTGAATATCTGTAATGTTCAAGTGTCTCTAACTTCAAATCTAAATCCTTCCCCAGAAAAAACACTGTCGGGAATTTAATCTAAGTTTTAAAATTGATCCAGTATTCATGATTTGGAGACTGAAGGAGAACCAAGGGCCTCATCTATATTGTTTCCAACCCTAACTAACAGGTCAGGAAATAATGACAGCTCCCATTAAGATCCAATTCATACCAAACCATCCATCCAGCACATTCCCAGACCATGCAAAAAGAATAAGGAAAACATGTGACAGACAAGTGCATTCCTCAAATGCAAGGTGTTGGTACTCAAACAAAATCTGTGCTCAATGCAGTCAATGCTATACAGCTCACAGGCCCATCTTTAAACAGAATTATTGGTTTCACAACTGCACTTTCAGAAGTAATTAAAAGCCAAAGAAATTTTTTTTTGCAATCTACAGTGCCTTGTAAAAGCTGTACAATTGTTAAGACCATCTTCAGAGTAGTGTTTTTCCCAAGTAAATACAGGAATATAAACGTAGAGGTTATTAAATCCTCTTGCAATTTATTTAAAATGCATCACTGGGGTTTCTGCTTACAGAACCATCTTTTCCCCAGTTTGAATGGTATGTGCATTCAAAGACTTAACACTCAAGAGAGAGAAAGTACAAATTAATGGGACTGGTCAGATACTAAGTGTCATTGTTCTGAGTTGGGCAGAATAGGGAGGGTGTGTGAACAACTCCATCAGCATCAACAGATCTGATACAAAAGCATGAGCACAAACAAATGCAGGGAAACAGGCTCAGTGTCAAAAAGATTGCATATCTGTCCTGGAGTTTCTATATATGAAACAAATTCAGCAACGCACATTGATGGCTTCTTGATCTAGTTATTGCACATGTCTGGATGGGGACATTAGGACTTACTGTTGAAGAAAAACTGCACTTATATAAAAATATTATAGCATACATTCTTGAATTAATGCTAATGAAATTCACCTCATGTGGCGGAAGGATGCAGGAAAAAATTTTTGTTAATATCTTTATAATGCTTATATCCTGTCACAAGCAGAAAACAGGACCATACCAAGTAGTTTAAAAACTGCTATTAACATACAGCAACAAATCCTAAGAACCATAGAAATGTAATAATTAAAAGGGTCCTCAACACTGGTCTCCTCTCCCTTTTCCACCTGAAACAGAGACGTACTTTCATGGGGAAACTCAAATGATTTTCTCTGTAGATTCTACTGGTGACGGAGAAGTGGATTTTGGCTTTAAGCCACCATCTTCAGAAAAGCTGTTACGGCTTTCAGTACAAACCGCCCTGTTGAACTACAACACATATTGAACAGGGGACTGACTAGCCAATTCTTTTCTCCCAGAAGAAATAAACTGTCAGCTCAGTCCAGCGCAGAGCCACAAAGATGATGAAGGGAGTGGAGCATCTCCCTTATGAGGAAAGGCTGAGGGAGCTGCGTCTCTTTAGTTTGGAGAAGACTGAGGGGTGACCTCATTAATGTTTATAAATATGTAAAGGGTCAGTGTCACGAGGACGGAGCCAGGCTCTTCTCGGTGACAACCAATGACAGGACAAGGGGCAATGGGTACAAACTGGAACACAAGAGGTTTCATTTAAATTTGAGAAGAAACTCCTTCACACTGAGGGTGATGGAGCACTGGAACAGGCTGCCCAGGGAGGTTGTGGAGTCTCTCTGGAGACATTCAAAACCCGCCTGGACACCTTTCTGTGTAACCTCATCCAGGTGTTCTTGCTTTGGCAGGGGGATTGGACTGGATGATCTTGTGAGGTCTCTTCCAATCCCCAACATTCTGTGATTCTGTGTCTGGACAGGGGAAAAAATCCCTCTTTTTCTGCTTACTGTCTTTGAGACTTGCACCGCTGCTGACACAGCTGGAGGGAGACCTTGCAGCCTCATGGTCTGAAATCAGAGCGTAATCCAAGACTAGATGTCCCAGCATCCTATCATAAGAAGAGCTACACTAACAATTTAAGAATGCTATAGACATGAAGAAGGCAATGTTTTGTTGTTTTTTCTGACAGCACTGAAAAGGTAATGTTTTCATTATAATATTCCTACTTAGTCTCTCACACACACATATACGTGCACACTGTTGAAATGACAGGTGCTGTGTACATCACAAGACTTCGCAATGCTGTAAAATCAAACACAGCAGAGGAAACAAAAAAAGAATTTATTTTATCAGCTTATTCTGTTACAGTGAATGTCAAGTTCACCAAAGACTCTATTAAAGGGCACAATGAATGCAAGTAATGACTTGAAAATATATGAAGAGGTATTTTAAAGTAGTAACATAATCATGTTGTACACTAAAAACCTCCTGTGGACCTGGTCCATCAGTTCAGGGTAAATAATTTTGGTTGCTTCCATTTTTATTAGTGATTCTGACTTTAGACATCCACAGAGTTATTGGATTCTTGCAATCCTCACCCATTTCAATCTCAAACCACACTCTCTTTCCTCCATCAATATCTCCTCTTGCTTTAAACACAGCCTGAGATAAATATTTCATTCTGTTGTTTTTAACATCAATATCTCCAAGCATATTTCATTCCAGGAGTTTGTACTTATGCCATCTGACGGTCTGTATTGCACAGGGAATCTTGTTAATTACAAACTAAATGCCCACTAACCTGGTTGATGCTGCTGCTGCTAGAATGCCAGTCGTGTTTACCAGATTCTGGCCATTAGAATAACAGCAAAGGCATAGGTTCAGTCATTTAACAATTTCTCCTACTTCCACAAATGTCTTCTATTTATACTCTCCCAAGTAGTGTCACAGTGCATAACACCTTGCCTAGAAGAAGCAGCAGCATTGCAAAACTACAAGGTAACTTAAATAATCTCATTCATTAGCGTAACTATGCTGAAAATATTTCACCTCTTCCTCAACCATTTAATATCATGCAAAATTCTGAGAGCAATATTCCTTGGAAATTGACAAATTTGCTATTTATTGTTGCCATAACAACCATAGAAAATCATGTAAGAAAATACAGAGCAATAAAGGACTAAACGCCATAGAAACAGATAAGAATAGAACAAGTTGTGTCAGCAGTAGCCTTAAGAAAAATTTTAGGCACAAACAAGTTCATGGACAGAATTATAAAAAGGTAGAGAAACAGAAAAGGGCAAATAAGGCGGGGAAATAAAGGTAGTTACATAGCATCCTGCCAATGTTCTCCAACAGAAGTTACATGCAGATTTAGTTGAAATCTCTATGAAAACTAAAACATGTTACATAAGAATTCAGCAGAGATTATGGCAGAAACTTGTTTAAATGGGTTTTTTTTAGTTCTCCTGCTTATAACAATACTGCTGCACTGTTGCACGACAGAAACAGTTAAAAGTCCTCAAAACCAGATTACAGTAATAGCTAAATTGCTGCCAGTTCTACATGGTTTTCTAAAATTCCCTCCAGCAGAAGGAACTAACAATTGACTTAGGAAGTTACGAAGGAATTCAAATGTAGAGATCTATTTCCCTGTAGGTCAACCCACTACTGCACTGTATAATAAATGTAAATATGAAATGATATCATTTCATCTCTACTCCTCACCTTTCCAACGACCTTCCAGAGAAAACATCCTGGAGCCTGAATTCTGTTTGACATGGAAGTCATACAGGCTGGATAATATGACATTCTTACCTACGAGCAAAACACCTTTAACGCATTTATTTCTCCCCAAACAAAAACAAATGTTATACAGATATCTCTACACCACAGCTAGAATCAACACACAAACCAGTCAAAATCCAAGTTTTGTGTACGGTAGAAGAAATAATACATATACAGCACTTTGCTTAAAGAACTAACAAAGCCAAAAATCAAACCTCTCCAGTAAAACTCCTTTTTGGATGCTATCCACTGACTTGTATTGAGAGCATAATGAAGAAAAAACACTTTCTTTTCACATCTCTCTCGTTTCAAAGAAGGACAAAGAAGTAGATGGGATTAAAATGGAGCTAAAACCAAAGATGGTAAATTTAGATTTGATTCAGCAGACATATGGAAACCATTATATAAGGAAGGGAATTCTTACATAAAAAAGTTAGTTCAAGTGAGATGCAACTAAACTAAAGACAAGAATCTTAACAGAAAAAACAGCTGTGATTTGTTACTAATAACCAGCAGTAGAATTTAGGAGCAGTCTAAAATAGGACAGAGGTGAAAGAAGCAGCTCCATCCTAGACTTAATCTGATCTACTGACAGGTGGTGGCCAAAAGGGCCAGTCCTGCCACGTGAAACCCTCACACTCCGGAGCACTCCCCTGTGTGAGATCCACCAGTTCTGCAATGCACGGTGAGCTGGGATGCAGGGGAGGACAAGGGGGTGTCAGACATTTTTTGAGCAAGTTGAATTGACTCAGCTCTCTTGCTACCTGACTGCTACAATTGACACAAGGAGGGGAACAGAAACGGGCCACGTCTCTCTTTCCATTACCCCCATCTCCTGAACAAATCTGGGGTAACAGGACACCCATCTGTCCCTGGTCCAAGCTACAGGGGCCAAGGTCAACCCACCAGCAGGTCAAAGGCAACAGCCCATACCTCAGCATAGGTACTGATCCGGATCCCTCTTCTCAGAGGCAAATTAGTAGTAGCAGTAGTGAAACTTGTAGCAAATTAACTTCCTTTGAAACCTCCACTTTTGCCAAATTTGGCCAATGTGACTCAAAAGTTATCAGGATGAACAGCACAATCACATTAGTCTCACTTCCTCAGGAAACAGACCAAAAATAATATACAGTGAGACTACACAAAAATCTTCTTTGTTAAAAATTAGAAACACCAATACGATTAAATGTTAACAGAAACACACACAGCAAAACTGGGTATCCCATTTTGGATAAGTATAGGTTGGATGGGGAATCATAAAAATCTATGAAAGATGGCTGTGCTTTTATGACAAAGTGAATAAAATTGATTTTATACACTACAACTACTAAAGAATTAATCGTATAAAATATTTCCCCCAGAGCTCTGGCAACAGGATTAGTAGTTTCCTCAAATCCAGTCTGCAAGCAGAACTGTAATCAAGTAATTTAAATACAACAGCGGGGGTTTCTGCAGGGTTGGGGGTAAACCAATGCAGAGGCTTTTCCTGGCATTCATAGCACTTCAGAAGAAACATTGAGATGGTGTATCCTCAGTAAATTTTAGGATTCATGTTATATTTGACAGTAGAAAAACAAGACTGCCCTACTTCTATCAAAAATAGCAGGAGATCTCAAAACTCAACAAGCTGTAAGTGAAAATTTAATATCAGCAAGCAAAGCTTTCGTACCAATTATTTCTTGTGGGTTTGGGAATAAGCAGGCTTAGAAAATTCAATTGTAAACCTTTTTCTTACTTCAGGAAGTTTTTTTTTTTTAATGCAAAATACACAGGGTAAGTACTGTGGTATGATCATCAGACATTATCCGTGCTTTTGAAAACTTTTTTGTAGTACCATTTTACAAAATAAACTATTGCAATAATTTCTGAAGGTTTTATATATCTTCCTAATATAAACTAAAAATATCATTAGAAAAAGGGAATAAAAACAATATATCAAGAATCTGCACCATAGATTCTTTTATTGTCTACATAAATTGGACTTTCTCACATTATAAAAAGAATATGAATTATGGCCCAATAGTGGATGTAGGTTGGGATCTAATGAAATGCTGCAGTTAACACAACAATGACTTCTAAACACAATCTAATTCATCAAATGTATTTCTAAAAAGCCCTCATACTCTCGAAGAGTAAGAAATACTGTCTTTGGAAAAAAAGTTGACGGTGTTACTGCCAGCCCATCCTTCATGTTGCTCCTAGTGTTACTGCTGCTGTCCTTGCCCTGTGTTCAATTAACTGCTCAGGCAGCCCCTGGTTGAATTTGGAGGCGTTCAAAAGCTTCTCTCTCAGAAAAGCCTTCAGCAACTTGGCATCACATCTTCTCACCATTGTGCAAAAGCATCACTTTATCAAAAACATGACAAATTTAAAGGCAGTATATGAATAGCAGAGTCCACAATTGTTGTGATAGCTCTGACGAAAACGCAAAGACAATCTTAACACTTCAACGAAAATGTCTTTAATTAAAATATTTCAATTAGGAAATTGTTATTTCACTTTTTACTGTAGATTTTGATTATCATTAAAAACAACACAACTAATTACAATGAAACACAATAATTACAGTCTCATTAGGAACCATTTCACCAGAAAGCAAATGTTTATTAGGAAATTCTCTGGTGTATGAATTAAACTGCATCTGTAGACCTACGGAATATAAAAAAAACATGGCAAAAAGTTCTGCAAGTATTGCAAAATGAGCTACCACATGGGCTACTAAAACTCTCCAAATACTGAGATTCTACAACACTGCAAGAAAAATGTATTATATCTTACTCTTGCAGTAATGATACCTTTAATTATGAGGACTACACCACCTCATTCAGTTTTCATGCTATGCAACACGTAATACTGGGGTAAAAGGTGTTACTAAAATGACAGGCTAAGATGATTCCCAACTAAACTGCCAAAGCCAAGGCAGTGGGGAAAGGCAGGTTTTCACTCACTGCCATCCAGGGCAGTACATGGGCCCGGACCATGTGGCGAGCTATGGCAGTTCTGATACCCGAAGGCAGATGGCTTTTCATGAAGCAAAGTTTGAAGTGCAGTCAAATTGTATTTAGATTCCCTGCATCATATCATTGTGACATATGTGCAAATTTAAAGAATTCAACTTATGCCAGGTGACTGATTTGAAAATTTAAAAATCAAAACAAGTCTGAGATGGCTACTGTCAGTGACAAAGCTCTGACTGAACATGGTTCAGTCTAACCTTTAAATACACATACAGTAAAAGTAAAATATCACTTCTTAAATAAGCCTCCCACAGAAAAAAACTAGAAACCCTTCCATACTCAAAACATGCAGTCGCCTAGTATATCTGCTCAAGAAGGAAGAAATAGAAAAGAAATTTTGGAAAGCAAGAGAGACAGAAAACTCTCTGTGAATGATTCCTATGATTGTCCATCTAGAGATGAACTTCCTAAAGCACCAGTGTCAGCATGAGCCTGCATTTACCAAAACCAGCCTTAAAACATTGACTAGCCTTCTGAGATGTACCCTGCAGATCTCCCTGAAGTGCTACAAAGTCTTGCTTTATTTACAGCAAAATTCTATTTCTTGCCTACTTCACAAGTAGACATAGCTGTATTAAGAAAAGTAATAAAACCCAGCATTTTTACTCTCTACTTTTTTCCCCATAAGTCAACATATGTTTTTTTTTAATGTACAAATGTAGCAAAGATTCAACAGCAAGCACCACAGCAAGCAGAAAAGAACTCTCTTAAAGAGTGTATTAAATACGCAAGACTTACTCGTATATAAAAATATATATTCCACGCTCATGAATGCACTGAACACAGCAACTCTAGTGAAATTTCATGAAAGGTTAGTTGTGATCACGGACTGTCTGGCACTAAGTACCAGGTATTCAGATGAGTACAAAGCAAAACAAAGCCTGAGGTGTGCTGTCACAATCAGCTAAAAAATGAAACCACTAATAAAAAAACCCCATATGGACAAGCCAGCCAGCTTTCACTTAAATACCTGACACTTACTCAATTGATAACCACCTGCATACAGAGTCCTTGGCAGTTTTAAAATACCTTTTTTCTTTCCTTTTTTTTTTTAACAACAAAATATTATTCAAGCTATTTCCTATCATATCAAGCACAAACATGCTTTCATTTAACTTCAGGAATGGAATGTGTCTTATTTTAATCTTTCACCTTCGTTCAGTTGAAGAAACCTGTATTGCTGATAATAAGAGGCAAACCAGATCTTCAAATACGATTCATGCTATGTGTTTATATATTCTCAGAGACATTGCATTCCAAAATGATAAGTACTTGGGTTTGTGGGTTTTTTGTTTGGTGGGTTTTTTTGGTTGGTTTGTTTTTTTAAAATATTTTTAATGCAGTCAGTCATCCAAAAGGAGCTGGGAGAATTACCAGGCTCCTGAGCCCCAGACAGGGACTGGTGCAGGAGCTGCACAGTTACGACCCTACACATACAGCTGTACATGTATGCATGTAGACCCGCTTTCTTATGCTGCCTTGTTACATCCCAGCACAGAAGTGTACGTATGTAGCAGCTTCAAGCTGGACACATAGAGGCTGGGTCCCGTGCTATGGAGCCCCTGGGCTGCAGAGGAGCCTTGGCAGCCACAGCAGGTTTCCATCAATCACAACAGCTGCAGACTGAGCCAGATCCACATAGCCCAGGTACAACCCGTCACCTTACCTTGCTTTTTGAGATGGGCTTTGCAATGTACATCTTAGAGCAGTTGCTTTATCTTGCAAGTTAAGAATGGGATTATCATGTAACAGGAAAGCAGTACAAATGTTTGGCAGCAGGTTCCAATAAATTAATATTTTTGTGGATGCAAGGTTGTCAGGACAAAGTGCACAAATAATGAACTCATTTTACAGCAGAAAATAAGATTATGGAAAAAACCACAGACAATAGGAAACAAGATTAGTTATGTTGCAGCAAACATGGGGAAGGCAAAACCGTGAAAATAAACAGGGTTATCTTTGGAAAAATAAGCAGTAATCTGACATTAAAGTAGTTTCAAACGTTATCACATTCCCATAGCTACAGCTAAACCAGCTCAGCAACACTACAGTACTCCTTCTTCATCTGGGATTCTAAGAAGTCGAAGTTCTAAAATAGATAACGACATAAATGCAGAAGATCAAGAATGATCTCCTCATGCTGACTCACTTGTCACAGTTTCTGGGCTTGTTGGGGTTCTGATCCTACCTCTGCAGAAATACAAATGGCAAAAGGAATTGTCCAGCTACTCTGTGTAGGCATCCAGAAATTTCTCCCTCAGAAACATGGCACAAGCACAAAGCTCAGCAACTTGCTTCTGGTGGCTGCAGTTCTACATGGCTGGCTACTCCTGATGGTCCTTCTGAGGCACCTTTCTTCAGCTCCTGGTCACTTTTAAACAGAGCGGAGATATTGATACAAACTATGAAGAATAGGGGCCTCCCACTGAAAAGCATTTCCAGGTTCATTGTCATTCTAAAGAATAAGTGTAACTCTAACCAACCTTGTTCTTATAATTTCAACCACATAGAAATATTCAAAATACCAAAGCCCGTGAAAACAAAGTATAGGCATTTCTTGTTTCACTTGAATTCAGTGAGGCCAATTTACAGTATTCCAAAGAGACTGATTTTAGAGCATGGACTTCATTTTCTTTTACAAAATAAAAATAAGAACAAACCAAAATACCACCCCCACCCCAAAAAAATAAAAAGCCAAAAGAACCCCCCACCAAACTCCACAAAAAAACCCCACAAGCCAATCACACTCCAGTTTTGTAAGTACTGGCCTAAACTTTATGTACCTGCAGCTTTGGACTGTTTTAATTTTTGAAGCAGCAGCACACTTTACTGTATTTGTCTTCGACTTAACTTTTCCCAAAAACACATGGTATGAAAACAGGGATGCTGATATCGGGAGATGGAAGACTCCAGAAGTGTCCCCAGTTAAACCAGCTCCCGCCTGGTCAGACCCACAGTCCACGTCCCACTCCGGCCTCGTGCTGTGGGCACTGCGGGGCCCTCCAGAGAAGTTTATGCAGGTCAGAGGTGCAGAAGCAATGATCACCATCACTGACAGGTCAATTCTGCCTCCGTTAAGGCTTGATTACCGTGCAGCACAGTAGTGGGAGTTTGCCAGCACTGTACTACACGGAGTATTTACAGAGCAAGAAATTCACAGCCCACGAGTAAAGAAGTAGCACGTTCCCTTTCAGGTATTATTTCTGATGCTTTGAACCAGTTGCTCAGTACCGTGGCTGTCAGTGGAAGTTCTCCCTAATAACATTTTGCAGTGTGCCTCATAGGCTCTCTTACTTTTTGTTTTCCCTCTTCTTTTTTAAATCTATGCCATAAATTGTACATCGTATGTTTTATTTCAATTCAAATTCAACACTAAGCATGGGAACATATTTCTGTGTAACAGGTACTTTTGTAAAAATCTGTGAGCAGTTTAATTTAAAAGCCATGGACAGCAACCTAAAGCAATTTTTGACCATGCAAAATGTTTTATAAATAGTTCCATGTGCACTGTTCATCTGGAGCCTCACTAGAGACGAATAATGACCTTGTATTTCATTCTCATTTACTCTGAATTAGCCAAACCGTGTGTTTTTAATTACATACTTAATACACCTGGCATGGTCTAATTACAGAAAACAAAACGTCATTTAAACAAAAGGTGACCTTGAACTTAGTCTATCAAAATACCAGTTAACTTTTAAGTTTTCGGTTTTTAACAAACCGCCAAGACATGCAATAACAATTTTCCGAATGTGATCATGTGCCCTTAGAACAACAGGCTTACTGCATTAGGAAACATCTGTACGCACTCTTTATGGCTTTTCCCATTATTAATGCAAATCCCTCTTAGATTTCAATAGTACTATAAACAGTTCTATAGGTAAACACCAAGTTCACACTACCAATATTTTTAATGTGTTAGCCTATACTAACTCTAGATTAAACAAGCAGCAGCCTGTTGAAACTGAAGCAACTTTTTTTCAGAAACTAACGATTTTATGAGTATTCCAACTATGAACAAAGGGAACACAAAGCTACAGCAATGATGATATGCTGCAAAAGAGACAACAAAAGGCTTTGACACAAGAAACTCATAAATATATTAGTTATCCTACTGCTGGAATGTGGTTACTTACCTGCTTGAAATTGAGTATGTGCTTAAATTCCATCTTCAGCTGTGCTGAAGAGTTTCAGTGACAAATTGTTTTTTACAAGAATGTTTCAATATATTAAATGGCCTTCACATTTTTGATACAGGTTTTTTACTCCTAGTTGTGACCGAGTAATGCTAAGAATTAGGCAAATCATATTTCATAAAGCACCTGAGATTTAAAGTCAACAGAACACAATGCCCACACAAAATTCAATAAAGCCTAAAATTTCTGTAGTGTAATCAGATCACATCTCATTTTACTCTACGTATTTTTTTGACATCGCAAGTTCATTTTAGTCCAGGAATAATTTAAGTACACATTCTCCTTAAAAGATTTCTAGTCATTTCCTCGTACTTGTGACTTTTGTCATCATTACAGCGATAGAGCTTCCCACCCTGACATGCCAGAACAGCGAATGTAGAGTGTTGTAGAAGTAAACCACGGCAATAACAGCATTAAGGCAGGAATTAAAATCAGAGCATGTTCAAAGGTATACCAAACTAACGCATGAACACCTGGTATATTTCACTGTGTTCTGTACTGCTGACCGCTATGTACTTCTGAAACAGAATACTCCAACCCAGAAGGGGCACAGAAGCTAGCTATTAGAAATTCTGACAATGTTTCGGCATGAGAACAGATTACTATCACCACTGACACAGCCAACTTTTCAAACATAGATGACAAGAAAGTTCATTCCAGCTTTGCCATGGACTCACTGCAGAAATCACTTTCTGTTTCTCTGTGACCACTCTCCTGACGACAACGGCATTTATTCATTTTTCCACTGCAAGGCTACAACTAAGAAAACCCTTGAATAAATAACTCAGATCTAAATCCTCCTCATTGTCATCTCTCAACCAAAAGATCTCTGCCAGTGCAATTATATTGTTTTAGTTATACCAGAAAATACTGTTCTTACAACATAGACTATGCCAAACACACAAATAAGGCACCCACCAATTTACCATGAAAATAATTAGTCACTTGTTCAAACAGTATTTCATCCCCTTCAGAGCTGGCATAGCTGTGCTAGTTTGAAAGGAAAATAATCCTGTCTGTCAAACAAAGCTAGTGACATGAACATAACCTGGAACAAAGTAAGTGTCTTACGTTAGCTCAGAGGAATAAAGTCAGCACCAGCAGCTGAAGAGGTCACCTGGAGAAAAAGCCTTGAGACTACGCAGGACTAAATGTTCTAACATAGCTGCGTTCTCATGAACGCTGAAATGAACGGGCACAAAGAGTTAAGATGTAGTTTATGTGCAAATGAAAAACAGTAATCGTTTTTCCTGAAGAGTATTTTTCTAAACAGGAAGAAAAAAAAAAAAATAGGACCACCATTTCACAAGCACACCACGGGCAAATTAAGATGATCTTTTAGGTCAATTAAATCTGATCCAAATACACTAATATTATTTAGTCTCTGAACTGTTCAAAGCACACAATAATTTCTATAGCTAGAATTATAGCACAACAATGTAGTCAAAAATTGTGCGAGAAAGCAAATCTACGGTGAAAATAAAACCACAATCCTAAAATATCAGTACACAATCATTTTTTTTTCTTTTGTTTTGGAATCAAGAGACTGTCCTATAAGTTTCAAACACTGTGTCCTTAAGTTGGCATTCACATTTCTACTAATTAACTTAATTAACCTATCTATCTATCTCTCTATACATAATATAGGAGACCTTCTTCTTTCAAGCCCTCAATATGAGTCATAAGACATCAAAATATACTCCAAGCAGACAATCACTCATCCTAAAAAAGCACTCCTCCAAACCGCTGGATTACATGAATGAAATACTGAGACTGAAGAGAATGGCTCCATCTGTGCTTTCTATCCTACACAACTATTTTAATAACCCTGGCAGCATCCTTGAGGAGAAATTCCTCGCTGTCTGCCAGTGGTTAGCTTCTTCCTTTTGTGAAAGTTCACACACGAAACAACAGAGGGGTTTAGTTTGCTTGTTTTTGAACTTGACAGCGTTTCGTCTTTGTGTCCAAAAGGAAAGGCTCAAAAAACCTTTCTCGGAGTCTGTCTACAGTCCATTCAATGTATAGGGAGAGAAAGTAGCTCCTTAGAGAGGTCGGCACATGGACCGACAGATCTACTGTGGCCGTTGTCAAGGTGTTACAAGCCCGTTCCTGTATTTTTGTTCCTGTGTTGCAGTTCCAGAACCAAGGATGGCTTGTCACAACTCAAAATTAGTGGCCTGATGATAAATGTCCTATTCCTGGAGAACCATCTATTCCCTTCTGCGGATGCTCATGATGCAAATGCAGAATCAAGACCTGGGGAACAGATCACATTCTTTACAGCTACTGATGACATGGTTATGCTCCAGGGACCTTCTAAGTAGGAATGAACTCCAAATCTTTATAATAAGTTCTGGGGTGGGTATTTGTACACTCATGCATATGTTGTTTTATTTGTGCAATATTTTCCCTAAGATAGACACGTAAGGGAAGATTTAATAACCTACATAGCTTGAGTAAGTAATTTCTCTAGGGAGGAGTAAGAATTGTTGAAGATTGTTCAAAGAGGTATAATGAGGCATAACATCATAAAATTTTAAACTGAAGATAAAAAAATATTGTTCAGTTTTCAGATCTATAAAACTGTGACATAGGCCCCCAAGGAAAGCGATGGAAGAACCTTCAGTTCAGACATGTTAAGCTGGTCTGGAAAAAGCATTCGGTAGCACATTATTGGAACAATCTACTTTAGCAGGGATACAGAAAAGATCATTTAGAAAATAATTTTAATGTCTCATTTTTCAGATTAATAGTATTTTGGACAAGAACTACATTACTAAATAAAAATAATCTAGTAGTACAGAAGAAAACGCTGGAATCACTATCACCTCTCCATGTACTTATACACAAATTACCATGTCAACACATCTCAAGTATAAGAAGCTCAGAAACCACTGAAAGAATAAATCATTGCTCTGATCATTTTGAGTTGTAATGGATATTACCAGTGGACTTGCATGGCTTTGTGATTTAATGTTTTCTTTAAGTTAGGCACTCATTTAAACATAAAGCAAAAGTGAAACTCAAGTTTATCTGAAATAAAAATTTTGAAAGGACACAAACAAAAATAATGACAGTCTACATAAGTCACCTTCTATACCCTTTGCAAGAAACCCATCTGTTTACAATAATTTTGCACCTGTCTGCTTCGGATTTTGAGGAGAAAAGTAACTTGTATAATTATTTCCCAACAACCCAAAGAGTCAATATTTCCAGATTGTTTAGGAAAACCCCTAAGAGCTAAGGTCAGAAATCGATGGTCCTCAAGTAGTAGTGTATTCAGGTACAACAAGTCTTTGGAGAAATTCTGCCTGCCCACAAACAAATAGCTGAAGCAAGTTTTCCTCAAACACTAGGTGTCTTCAGGTCTATCCACAATTTAGTGGCAGATGCAAACTACAGCTGAGACCCTGCAGATTTTTTCACATAATTGAAGACTGACTCCTGAGTAAAGAAGTGCTATTATAAACACAACTTAAATAACACAGGTAAGCCCAGTTAATGCCATGCTGAATTAGCAACAGAAACCTGATATTTGCAAAGAAGAGGGATGAGAGGGTCAAAGAAGGTCAGTACAAATTCTGAAACAGGCAAAGCTAGAGATTGGCAGATACCTTACAGAGATAAGAAAGCTTAAGTAGTTGATAAGAACAAATTACTGGCTAGAAAATCTAACTAAACCAAAGCTAAGTTTACATATCTTCAGAGTTCATATCAGGAAAGGTGATAAATCACAATTGACAGAGAACCTATCGGCAATGGACAGCTGACATAAAGGGCGTTTCCTGTGCAACTTATGATATGGCACATCTGAGATTAATTTAATACAAATTACTTAATGTAGCCATTCATTCATTAACTGTTATCACACAGTGCTGTGTTCAACATGTATAGTAAAGAGAAAGGTGGAAGGAAGAGACAGAATAAGGTGAATTTGTTTGCAATTAAAAACAAAGAAAAAACATTTAAAACAAGTGTTGCAGATGCTATCATCAGTCTTACACAGGAAAATGTAAAAGTTTTTGACTCGGTTTTTCACTTGTGTAGTTGTCAGATGACTGGGATTTTACACCTACTACAACAGAAACAAAGCAGCAGCTAAAAAAAACCCCTTCTACCTAATTTTAAGAGCCATCTTCTTTCTAGCCTTTTTTTCTCATACTCTATGGATAACCAAAGAAATTCAGTTTTAACCAAAACACCAGTAACTTCTGAAATAAGAGAATGTCCTCTATCGTCATATTAGCATATAAAAGTATAACTCAATATATTACACCAGCTATTTACCTCCACAACTTTGCTTCTCTAATATAGTTACAATTAGATTGTGTTGCCATGGAGAATAACCCTAGTCAAAGCTTTCTTCTAAGTTTTCCCCTTCATTTTTGTCCCAGAATGCCCCACTATTAAAAAAAAAAATAAAAAAAAATTCCTACTTCTTCTACATGCCCTTATAGGAAATTGAAACCATAAACCTGGCAGTGAAAGAGAACAAGCATTACAGTTTCCAGCATTACCAGAAGACTTTGCAGCCTCATGGTGGTTTCATTATTTTAGTTTTCTTGCAATGGTGTGTGAAGTTAACAACCCCCAAACTTAGGAGTGGTGTTGTGTAAAGAACCACACATTTAGATACAGGATTCTTCAAGTAAAAAATTAAATACGCACAGTCCAAACTTCCAAACTGCCATTTACCCCTTCCCCTCATAAACAGACATAACTACAACCTTGCCTATTTGTTAAACCATCCTCCATTTTTGTCCCCATCAGTAACCACTAGAAAATACTATTTTCACTAAAAGAATTAGAAATATGAAGAAGTGAACATGTAGCCATAAGCTCATAGAGATGATCCACAAGGAGATGTAATGACAACATTAAAGCCTTGATAAAAAACAAACAAAACCAAAACCAACCTGTTCATTAGATCAGCCAGAAAACTCCTATTAAGCTCTTGGGAAATTTCACTGAAGAGCATCATGAAAACACTTCCAGGAGAGAGGTGCACTCCTAAAGAATGCTGAAAGAACTCCTATTTTTGTTTTCAAAAAATGATCCAGATCAAGGGGAAGGAGACCTCACCCTCAAAATACAGAGAGTACAAAGCTGGCCACTATTCACAGAAACTGGTCCATTTAGCTGTGTATGGACACATACATGTGCATAGTGAACTCCCTAACACTTTTTGATAAAGATGTTCTCAGAGGATCAGTGTAGGATTGGGAGACTTTCAACAGTCTGGCTTAAGACTTAAGGAGTCAGGCAATGCAGACCCTGTGACAGTAAACCTGAAATCCCCAAACCAGTTGTTATCACAGAATCATGGAAGAGATTCTAGAATAAAAACTGCCTTTGTGAAGCTAGGGAAAACTCACAGCTTTTAACTATCCTAACTTCCTGAGGATAATTAGTAAAGATAAATCGCAAGAAAAAGATTAGTAAAATGACTGTGACTAGTGGATTAAAGAGGTATCCAAATGGGACCATGTGGATAAACCAGGCCAAGGGCAAAAATATTTATTCACTTTATCAAAAATATTTCTTCATTATCAGGAAAAACAGGCCAATTGAAATATCTCAGGTTCCAGAAAACCAGTATCTTCCTGAAGCCTCCTCACTCACAATTCTCCAGTCTCCACTGCCCAATATTATCTGGGATCTCAAGAAACAGATAGCCAATGAGGCTGATACTAGATATATCAATTCCAAATACCATAACCTTTTCTGCAGAGAATCAAGATCTCATACCCTCTTGTTTGTTCACACAAATTATCGTCTAGGTATGTTCCTGATGTTCTTGACATGAAGAGGCTCAAATTGTTCCTAATACTCTATTACCACAGTGGAGCACAGGGTGGCACATAGGAATTTCTCCAGCTGCACTGCCCTTGAGAGCGTATCTGTACACAGCATGTGCCTGCCTGCTGAACTTCACCAGCTGTAAGACTTAAACATTCACCAGTACACCTACTTGCCAATCACCTGGCTGTTGCAAACTATCAAGACAGCTCTGTGCCAGCTCTGACTCGACCACAACTCTGAGGACAGCTAGTCACTCCAGCGAAAAGCCAAGAAATGCGTCCAGGCCACTCTGATGCCCTTGCACTGCAGACAAGGCTTTCTGAGGAGTCCTAGAGAAAGCTGCTGACGTCAGTGAGTGGCAATTTGGAAGCAGTAGTTCTGTACATGTGATACGGGGCAATTTGAGGACAGTTCTGTAAAAAGAAATGAAAAAGCAGCTAGACTGATTCTCTGTCTCTGGCAAGTGAGAGCAGTTATATAGAAATTCACTGAAGTGATCTTAACTGTATGACAGATGGTATTTGTGCTTTAGATCACTGAAGGAGAACCAAACCTGGTGCTCTTCCCAATATAGCGAGCATCTGTAATGGTGCTTCTTAGTTACCAAGCTATGGCCACCCAACAGAAGTGCTGTATCAGAAAGAGATAAAGAGCTGATACAGACCACAAAAACTTACCCTTACATCAAAGATGGAGATGAACCTCTAGCTCTAGAAGACTGCTGAAAAGTGTTTTACTGTGTGTGGTGGGTAAACCTTGGCTAACAGTCAAATGCCCACCCAGCAGGACAGGGGGAAAAAACAGGATGAGAAAGTTCCTGTTTCCAGATAAAGGTGGGGGATTGCTTATCAATTACCATCATGAGCAAAACATCCTTGATATGGAGAAAATGTAACTTATTGCAAATAGATTCAGGTAGCGAGAAACAAAAAAGAAAAACATTAAAGCAACACCTTGCTTCCTCTATTTCCCAGGCTCAACTTCACTCCTTCATTACAGACTTTTCTACCCTCCACCCAAGGAACACAAAGGGATGGATGGCAAACAGTTATGGTCAGTCCATAGCAGTTCCTTGCTAGAAACAGTTCCCTGCTTCTTCCTCATATTTTTCATAGATTCATAGAATAGTTTGGGTTGGAAGAGACCTTTAAAGACCATCTAGTCCAACCCCTTTGCCATGGGCAGAGACATCTTTCACTAGAACATGTTGCTCAAAGCCTTATTGAACCTGACATTGAACACTCCTAGGGATGGGGCAATCCATGACTCTGGGCAACCTGTTCCAGTGTCTCACCAATTTCCTCCTTATGTCCAATCTAAATGTATACTCTTTTAGTTTAAAATTGTTTCCCCTTGTCCTGTGACTACAGGCCCTGGTAAAACGCCTCTCTCCGTCTTTCTTAGAAGCCTCCTGTATACATTGCAAGGCCACAGTAAGGCCTCCCTGGGGCCTTCTCTTCTCCAGGCTGAACAGCCCCAACTCTCTCAGCCTGTCCTCACAGCAGAGCTGTTCCAGCCCTCTGATCATTTTGGTGGCCTCCTCTGGCCCCTCTCCAACAGGTCCATGTCTGTCCTGTGCTGAGGGCTCCAGAGCTGGATGCAGGACTCCAGGTGGGGTCTGACCAGAGCTGCTGACCACGCTCCTTTTTATGCAGCCCAGGATATAATTGGCTTTCTGGGCTGCAAGTGCACATTCATGGAATAATAGGATGGCTTGAGTTGGAAGTGATCTTTAAAGATCATCTAGTCCAAATCTGTTTTTAAAAACATTGTAAAGCTAGTTCCATTTCTCATGAAAGCAGAAAAAATTGATACTTGAACTCTCAAGTCTTACCTAATTATTTCACATTACGCATCGTAACACATCTACTGGGCAATTCTACTACATTTGCACTATTATATGAAGGCTGGGTTGGATTGACTCTGCCATGACTTGCCCAAAGCCACTGGTGTCCTGTTCAAAGAAATACTTCCGTGGGACCAGCTCATATTAATCCTGTCCCACGAGCAGGAGAAAGAGTAGGTCAGTCTTATTTTTCTTCTTCCCTTCCCTGTTCCCCCATCCAGGCTCCCCGTAATCTACTCTTGCTTTTGATTTCCTCTATCAACATACTTATTCTAACAACAGAAGACACTGCCATCTGGGCACCAGTGGTTAACAATTCAGGATTCAAACCTCACCAGTATTGTGCAGTAGATTGCTGTTCTGCACGTACGGAATAAACCTTGCTTTTCTTCCCCTTTTTCCTTTTTAAATGGGTATCAAATTACATGCATAAAACCCTTTAAAAGAATGTTAAGTCAAATACTTGAAAGACATCAGGGAATAACATGCTTACAACTCCTTAAGCAACTTTAATTTTGTCCTTTTCCCATTATACTCAAACATTATAATACATTCTTTAATTATCAGACTATGGATTAAAACTCCATTAAAACTGGGCCCACAATGGGTCAAGCAATCATAAATGCTCAGAAGTTAGAGCACGATGCGTTTGATTTCAACATCTAAATAGCTTTTAATACTGTTTTTTACATTTAATGAGATTTAATTAGGTTAGTTGAGAATCATTTACAGTTGTCACATCACTATTTTCCCAGATATCCAATAAATAAACATCAGAGATGAACATTCTCCTTCATATTTGGGTTTATAATCTGCTTATTAGAGATGGAGAGAAGGCTTCCAATCCATGGCTCAACATGGGCAAGTCTAAATAAAGCTAACAGATTTGAAAAAGAAAAAAAGCAGCTGAAATGTTCTTTCTTCTCTTAGCTCCCACTCAGTAAGGCAGAGGCTCCAGTATTGGTACAAGGGGCTTTGCTGGGCTCCCACTGCTCCTGGGTAGCCGAGGTGCGGTTATGACTACAGCTCCTCTTTAAATGTATGCTTGGCAAGAACGTACTTTCCTTTCAGACATGGATCACATTACAGTTGCTCTTCTCACTCCAAACAACAACAAAAAAACCCAGTAAATCGGATTATACCTCTACTAGCCAAACATTTCTGTCAGCGTACTATACTGTTGTCCACTTACCAAGTGACAGTTTTCACAATAAGCACAGTACACTCCAGATGCCAGGTGAAGTTCACCACACTGATTTTCGATTGAAAGTTGTAAAATAGTTTCTTGAATTGGTTATTTGCAAAATCTCCTCTCCCCCATATGTTACAATGGCAACTGCCAGCAGCAGAGGCACTTCAGATTAGTAATTCACTGATTAAAACTGTCAGGCTATTTTTCAATGAAGGCATCTCAGCTCTGGAATTAATTTCTGCCTAACCCATGGTCAAACAGCTTATGCTTGTTGCCTTCCATAACACGGGATATGGAATTACAGAACAAAATGATCATGATGTTTGGTGACAGGACAGCAGTTCGAGGACCACAGAATATGGTAACTACCATTGTTTGCAGGTCTCCTATCTTGGGAAGCTGCAGTAAGGGAGAGAAGATGAACAAAAGAAGAAACTAGTTGAAAGCAAGCTACATTAATAAACTCCTCCATTAGGACTTAGGTAAAATGCTTTCTGAAGTACCCATGCTAATTCTAGAGTAGAAAAAAAGGTGGGTGCAGGGAACACAGCTTGGTGTTGGAAGAGATACACCCCCTCCATGCGCACATGACTGCCGAACCTCCGAAACTTCGCAGCGCTCGGTCCTCGATGAGCTGCTGTTGCCGTAGCAACAGCTCTTTAAAACATGGAAAACGGGTCAGGTAGTTTCGAACTAAGCACTTTTTGCAACGTCGCTGTTTTCCTCTGTAGTTTTGAATTATCCCACCTCTGAGACCATCAGTGGGCTGCTGACATAGATTCGTCAGCCAGCAGAGAGGAGAAAACAAGGCTCTTGAGTTGCACAGGCCGTGAGTTTGGCCTCCCCCCCACCTACAGCTCCTTCCCCCCAGACCGTCAGAAATCCTCCTCGGAGGCACCAGCTCTTTTCCATCTCTTTTTCTCTGCAAATATCCTTTACTCTGAAAAATGTTTGGAGCTTACGGTTTTTGGTTTTGTTTTTCTGGAGGGTTTGTTTTTCAAATAAACGTGCACTGCACAATTTGGGTGTTAAATCCTGTACCTGCTGAGTGTAAGTGAAAGGTGCATTATTTGGCCATAATGTCGCTCCTTCAAAAGGCTCTGTGTTACAATACCATTCGAAACATGCTAGCAGTCGTCAGAGAACTCGATGTAGCGACAAACAGTCCCTGAAAACCAGGTCTCTTTGAAAGCCGTGACAAGGAAGTTAACCAGCTTGAGAGACAAATGCAACAGCTGAGCACGTACACAGCAAGCTGCCCCACGCTCACCACACTCCTACCGATCCCTCCTTGGTTTCTCGGCAGCAGCGCTGGTGGTGGGCTGCACGCAGGTGCTCACATCTCGGTGAATCATTAGTCAAAGGCAAAATCCCCAAGGACAAGTGTCAGGTTCATTTTTTTAATTTAATATCTTTGTTACTCTAATTGAATCTGTCTGAAAGTAGACTGACTGAATCAGTCTCTATCTTGACTCGCAGTGGTATTAGTTAATGGAAGCTCTTTAGAAATATAGAAATAGCAATGATGGAAGCTCTTTAGAAATATAGAAATAGCAATGAAATTTCTAACTTTGCAAAAGCAAAATAAAAAGTCCATTCCAGCCATACACAATCACAAGCACCATGGAAATATCACATTTCTATCTCTCTGAACATTATCAGGACAATAGTTCTCATCTTGAGGTGATTATCCATCTCTGTAGAGCGCAGATTCTTGCATGTGGATGGTATTTAGTATATGTGACTACAATTAATGGCAATCTTAACATAATGATTAATTTCAATGAAAAATAGATGATTATTCTGTGAAAGTGATAATCCAACTGACACTGCATGGAAAAACAAACAAACAAACAAAGACAAAACACAACCCCAAATGTTTGCACTAGGAATGCCATGAAGAACTACCTCCAAAAAATACAAGCACCTCCTCCAGGCTCTGGCAGGACAAATGCCCAAGTTGCTCCCAGTAAGACAGCTTCCCCTTCCATTTATATACTTCCTAAAGTCATTCCTTCTGCCCCAAAGACCAGTCTCCAAGGATGACGCAACAAATCAAAAGAGCTAGTGATTTTGGCACAGCTCATTTCTACTAAGAGAACCTTTCAGATCTAGAGAACTTCTAGAGGTGATAGGGAAGTCTGGTCTGCAAGCATCTTCAGAGAACATTCTTTCCTCCAATTCTTACTTGAAAGAAGAATGTTCAAATGTTAAAAAACACACAACTAAATATATTGGGCTGTAGTGACACCATGGCGGGGCGGGGGGAGGCGGAGGGCAGAAATCAAACATGTTTTTAGAAAGTTCCACCTAATTCCCATCTACAAGCACTACAGTATCTGTATGTATTGCTCATACAGTATCAGGCAGTCAGAGCTGCACAGTTCACAAAGTTCCCACTTCTCAGCTGAAGACCTGGCCTTGTCCATGGGCCTCGTCTGCTGCACTTCCAAGTACAACCACTTAAATCCCCAGAACGGTTTAAACTAACTTGTTTTAGTTCTCACTATGGCAGATTAACAATTGCCAGGGAAATGCAGTCAGGATTCTCAGCTAAGCATCAAGCAGCGTTTTTAAACAGCTCTCAGTGTGCTACCCTACCTTTAGAGCCTTCCTACTGAGCAATTTTGTCCTGGTACATCTTATTTAGGTTAGAAATTAATTTTCTTACTAGTATTCTTATATCTGTACAACTCCTACTGTCAACACAAACATATATGTAAAAATACCAGGATCTTTAAGTAGATTCTAAATAAGCATTAATTCTTCAGGTATTTTTTCCCTAGGAACCAGGCATACTTGCCCTTAGCTAAGGAATAATGACAGAAACACTCTGAACTGTGACATTTCTAACCTTAAACCTAAATGCAGTTTCACATTTAGGCACACAAATGGAAGTGGTTTCTTGAATAATCTGAGAAGCAAAACTTAACATTAATGTCAGTAAGACTTTGCCACAGACTTGAGCAAGTATGAGATTAACCCTTCTATAGAGAGTTTGTCAATAGGTACAGCTTTTATATACTGGGCTCACATAGCTTCATATAACACTACAAAATAGGTATAAAAACTAGCCAAATTACCAAATTTTTTTTTTTGCTTTGTTGGGTTCCTTCCTGTCTTGGGTGATTTTACACGGTTTTTTTACCTCTTTAGGTACTGGTGCTGTCCATGAGGCTCACTTGAATAACAACAACAAATGAAAAAAATAAATAAAAATCAGATCTCCAAACATTTAGCTTACAGCATTACAAAGCACACAACTCTATAAAAAGCCTCACTCTTTTCACCAAAAATAAAATGACTAGTGCATCACAATGCTACAACTCCCAATAAACAAAAGTAAATGTGGGCTATAAGGCATCTATAGGTAGAGATACAACGTAAAAGAATAACATTTAGATAATTTTAATGTATACATTTCATACATTTACTAAAATACAGGTAAATTAGAATAAGTGTATTCTTACAGAAATACAGATTTTGCTTTCAAGTTTCATAGGAGTTCCTCTTTCTCTCTGAATTATGCAAGTTATAAGAAAAGGAAATAAAATTTACAGGTAAACCAAAATATTCTGGGCAACGCCTTGTTTAGTGAATATATACTAAGCCAGATCTGACCAGATATCTGAAGATATTAATTCCAAATAACAAAGAACTCCAAGCATTACAAGCCCTCTGCGTAAAGTCAATGCCTTAATGCAGAAGTCTGTCTTCAAATTGTACAAGTTATTTGCAAACAAAAACCACATAGAATTTTTTCCATTCTTCATAAAGCTCAATAGTATTAAATGTCAGTCATTTAATTTCCAGTATTTTGTTTATGAAATATTGTTAACATCCATGCTTAGTATATATGCTACACATGATACTTATTGGCTGCCGATCAAAACATGAGGCACAGAAAACTCACACAAGCTTTTTGAATATTGAGAGTTAGCCGCATGGACACTGAACTAATAAAAAAGATTTTTTCTGTTACATTGCTAGAATCCTGAGAAGTTCTCATGCTCCCATTTGAGTCCAGTAAAAATTTAAAAAACGGTAAGAAAAGGCTAAATTGAAAACAACAACAACAAAAAAACAAAAACAAAACCCCAAAAAAACCAAACAACACCCTGCGTTCTTTACCAAACCACATAATGAGGAAATCCTCTTCAAAACTAAGGAGTCACAAAAATTAATTTAAAACACTCTTGCAAAATTCAGTCACCCACTCTCCTGAGGCAAGTTTTATTTTTACTTCTTTTCGTTATCATTAATCATCATAGCAAGAGTAGGAGAACAGATTTTGTGTCTCAGTTGTTAATTTGCATGATAATGTCATAAAGATGATTTCCAAGAATTCTGCTGAAAGCCTGAAGCAGAACACGCACCCCTTGATGTCGGCACTCGGTTTGGAGATCAGACATTACACACAAAGGTGTGGTACACTGTCTTGACGTTAACAGTGATTCATGCAACACGGAAATTATTTGGATTAAATATCTCTCCACACTTTTTTTTTTTAATGAAAGAAAATAGAGAGATCTGAAGTTAAATCAGTTTGATGGACTAAAAAGGATAGTCTAAAACTTGTCCAGCCAAAACTGTTTTTTCCAAGTATTTCAAAGCTATACACATTACTTAGCTATTACACAATTATCTCTAAGAGATATATTAGTACAGACAACTGGTTACTAAGGTAACAAGATGTTACATTAAACCAGCAGCACTGCCCCAGCTCATCAGCTTCAGTCATTTCTTTCCTTTGTTCCCCTTAAACTATGCATAAATTACAGACCTGATGTATAACTGAATATAGACACCGGAGCTACACTTCAGTCTCTCCATTCAAGCTAATGAGGAAAAAGAAGGGGTTTAGATGATGCAAGCATTTAAACTCTTTGGAGTGAAGTAGCTTCATTCTTAATTCTATGCTAAGAATTTGAAGGTTAGCTGAAAAATAAGTTCTAAAATGTCTTCTCACTAAAAACTATTTTGTAATCAAAAAACACATTGCGCATTGAAACTATTTGACATGATATAATAAGACAGCAGGGATGCTTTACACTTTTGAGAGAGAAAACATGGTTAAGCTTTATTGACCAAATCTTGGCTGAAATTTTCCAGAGGCGGACACATGTTTGGAAATATGAGTTGACTGCTAATTGCAAAAATTGTCAAGGTCACCCAAGGTCTAGCTCCTCCAAAATATTGATGCTCCTCATAAACAAATTAAGTATGTCATTATTTTCGAGATCTTTAGCTTCTACGACCTATGCGTTCTCAACTTGTTCTATGATTACAAACATCAGCCATCAGCAGATTAAAAAACCACAGGGAATAAGGCCATTGCAAACATTTACCAGAGGAGGTCACATACAACCACCTTCTGCTCCAAGTGGGATCAGCTCCATCAGAACTATTCTTGACGTGTTTATCTAACCAGGTCTTCACCACTCGCAATACCGGCAACTTTCGCAACCCCCAGCAGCAACGTGCTGTTGTACACTGTTTTCCTATTAGACATTCTTCTTAGTATCTAACTTCAAATAAATTGCTGCAATTAAAGGCAAAGCTCTTGTCTGATCTTCAGACTATACGTCAATCATAAGTAAAAATCTTTAATTCTGTTTTTCATATTTAAGAATGCAAAAAGTTTTTTGGACTAGGAGGCTGTTTTCTGTGCTCTTTTAGGACACAAAAATTCATACAGTCTTTGTTAGACGGCACGATTCACCTTCTAAAACTGCAAAGGTACAGCACTGGCACTTTGGCATGAACGATTCAGTGATCAGAGTAACAGCTTTAAAATAATCCTGCAATTCAAGCTAAACAGAAAGGATTGATTCTGTTTACAGCCTCAACAATTTAATTATATATAAGACCAAATTACTAGGCTTGGTTTTCAATTATTTACTTCTATAATAATAGGGGAAGGGACATACTGAAAGAGAAAAGATCCTATACTCAATACCAGTTGGAGGTACACTCTGCACAGATAGTGTATTCCCCTACTCTCTAGAAGAAAATTAGTTCTCCTTCTGTGGTCAGAATATACAAACAGGATTTAGTTAAATCAGTCACATTTTGACTTGCAGAGTTAAAAAAAAAAAAAAGTATAATAAGCTGGTCTGCTCTCTTTGCCTAATGCAGAGAGGGGAAAAGAAAGGGAAGAAAAAAAAAAAAGGCAGTAATACATTTTTAGTTTCCATGTCAGGCTGGCACAACCTCCCCTCCTGCCTACCTGAACTGCTGCATGATAAGCCTAAAAGCCATGAGCATGACCTGCAAACCATCCACTCCTAACATGAGTATCTCTCCCATTTAGCTACCCCACACCTGCCATTTTTTAAAATAACCACTCAACACACAAGAAGCTTCCGTACCAGCCACCTATTAAAAGAGGTACAGAAAACCTTCCCTGCTGAGGTTCACACTGTCCTCACCAAATGAGCTAGATAAAGCATATTATATTCATTATATTCAATTTTACAGTCTCTTCTCTGTTAGCTGTGTCTGAACTAAAATGAATGAAATTCTGCGTGCAGGCTGTCAACACCAATAATACTTGCATTTATCCCATATGCAAACTCAGAAACTAAGTTTCATTTTTGCTTAGTTAAGAAAACTTTCTTCCTGTCAGCATCTGGAAATACTTCATGACATTCAAGCAACTAATTAAAAACGAAGCAAAATGAATATATGTTAATATTTCATTTAAAATTTTTAAATTACTTAGAGGAGAATTTGAAATGTTTGAAAATAGATCGAATACATTCATTCCCATTAATTAGAAAGAAGGCTGTACAAACAAACTCATCTGCTGCCTGAATAAATCACGGTAAACCCAGCCAAGGTTTTGGACAAAAAATTATTTCCAATAAGGCTAACGCAGCCTAGCTTTATTAGTGAAGTTTTAATTAAATTTTATATGGTCTTCAGTAATTTTATGGTATTTACTTTCTTATAAAATCAATTGTTACATCCTACATTTATAAATGTTAAATGAAGTGCTTAGTATCTACAGTACTATTATTTCACAACGATTATATTCTAATGTGTTTGTTCTGGTTGAAACCCAGAGAAATCTTCTGTGTAGGGTAACAGATGGCTTTTTAAATTTTTGTTGCTATTCCAGAATCTTTAAGTCACCCAAAATGCATCTACTTAAACATGATACTGCAGTTACTGCAAAACACGATCTACATGTTCACTGTTTAATATTTAACAAGCTGGATACCATTCTTGTTTGGAAATAATTCTACTAAAGACAGAAATCATTACCCTAGCATTGCTATAATAAATAGATTTGCCTTTTTACATTTTGTCATCTCATAACAAAAAGTAAATGATTCATTTAAAATGAAATAATATATTAAATCAGTGCAAATGAAGTTTAGCAATGTACTCTGAATAATGTTAATTCACAGGTACCACAGGTATCAATTAGGTATCACTTCACTGTAGTTCATGTAAATCCTTTGTTAAGATTATGTCCCACACTAACACACATTACTGAGGGGCAGAAGGATTTGCAGAGCAATTTCACATTTTAATGAGACGTAAAATGTCACAATACAGTAAAAATGTAAGCAGCAGGTTATTTAATAACATGTACTCATAGCACATCAATCTAGCAAGCAAAGATTTACCTGTTCTTCCCCACATAAAAATTTTCAGCACTTCTTGCTTATGAAAAATGCCCATTTTCTGGTGAAAACTATGTTCTATAATGCCCATTAAAATGTGACAAATGCTACACAAATATCACAAAATCTTCAACGGTGAAAGATTAAAAAAACTGCAACACCACGTTGCAGTGATACTGCTCATTGAATACACAGTTTTCTCCAGCACGTCCGTATCGCACGGAAAACATTCCCCATGGAAAGAACCAAGCTATCATAATAGCAACACGGTCATACGAATACATAATAACTATAAAAACCAGCTGTTCTTAAAAGGACTGGGCACTTACACGGTCATAACAAACACATCATTTGCTCTAATTCAGCACTCTGATCTAAACTGCTGACTTGTGAGCTAAGACTAAATTTGGCCCATTAAGCCGTAAAGCCTTATTATGAAAAGCTGCTTATATCCTGCATCATTAACATTTCTATTCATATCATACCCATACACTATACAGCTTTACCACATCTTCACTTATTCTAAGACCTTATGCCGCTTTTTCTCACAATAAGCATATCTTGTTGATTAAACTAACTGGCATCAAGGTTTGCTCTGAATGAAACATTGGTTAACTCCCAGTAAAACTGACAAAATTAGGGTTAAAAATATTGCTTTAATTTTTCCACCTCCTGCATGCCCCTTAAAAATAACGAAAATAGATAAAAGCATTGCCTACAGTCTGATAGTATTAACTGAAAATGAAAATCCACAATAATCCTTGAGTGTGATATATAGATCAAATGTTTAATGCAAAAGCTGAAGTTTGAATAAACACTACTTTGTGGGGTTTTTGTAATATTTAAATCCAATCAGAGCTTCAACACTACCACTTCAGAAGCTGAAGTGAAAAACCACATTTAGAAGTAATTCCCCAGAAATACGTTTCCCTAAGATTCACTGATACAAAAGACTTATACTTCTGGTTTTCAGAATTTATCATGAGACAGCAAAAACAGACAACAAAGTAACTGAAAACAGAGTTTAAAAATATTAACTCTATACAAATTCCTAGTCACAGAAAAGACAAAAATGTCTAGGGTTGTTTGGCGTATTTTTAAAAGAAAAACAAAAAGAATCTTTGTATAAAACCCCCAAACACCTCTTATGCATGGAAAAACAGCACCCTACTCCTAAGGCATACATAACGGGGTAAATTTTGAATAAACTAATATTCAAGGTGACTATACAGTACTAGAATTAAATCTCATTAAAATTATTTGCCATATACTTAATCCAATACAACACAAAACTTGAAGGTCTGCAGCAGCAATTTTTTCTCATCAGTTCATGGAATGTGGCATCAATAACCAGCACAGATTGATCATGGAGCTGAAGACTCACAGGACCAAGAGAGATGGATCTCAAATTCCCATATGGCATTAGTGAAAAAGAAATAAGATCAACTTTTGAATTTGAAAACAGATGTCCTTCAATAGTGAAAAACAAAGTATAAATATGTGCTTAACAGAAGAAAAAGCGCTGCTAAAATTACTTTTTTTTAAAGCTCAGATTGATGACCAAAGCATCTTATTTTCTTGGAAAAGTCTTCTATTTTCATTGGCAAGAAGTTTTTAAAGCATTGATGTCAGGGCAGAAAACTATGCCCACACAAAAACCTTCAAAACAGACCTAGTGCTAAATTCAATTTGCATTAGTTTATACATTCATTTATCCACCCTATGAGAAAATTTTGCTGTATCATATGTTTACATTATCTAAAAACATTAGCAAGTATGTAAAACTAACTGCTATATCGCAATCATGTATTTGTACAAGTAAACAAAATAACTCTATGTTGTTTTATAAAACAGTAAAATATACTAGGAATATGATAAAATATTACTGCGACCTAAAGCAAATATACTATTCAGCCACAAGAATCAGCTCCCAATTCTGCATGTCTCACATTATACGTAGAAATACGCAAACTGATTAGTTGCAGGGATTTATAAGGATTGTTTTTTCTTCCTTTTCCCTTCTCCCTCCCACATCAATGGCGTTTCTGCTTCTCTAGTTTATTCTGTAATGGACACATACACTAATAAACACCTAAGTCTTTCCATTCAATACACTGGAGTATCAATTCTTAGCATGGCCCTGTCACTCTGCCCTGGCTCACAAGTAAGTCCCTTACGTGCTGCCAGCACCGTCTGCTGTGTGTGGCTTACAAGGGTATATGGGTAAGAAAAAAGTGTCATTCAGCAAACGAGTTTGGTGATCTCCAACTTACAGACCATCCGTCCTCTTCTACATAGAAAGCTGGAGCACTGTTAGAATATGCTAGGATTAAGTTAGATTTTGATCCTTTATATTTTAGTTCTAATGTATCGATCCCTTCTTTAAATACAATTATGACTGTCAGTGTTTACTGTTAGGATCTAGATCCCATTAAGGCTAATTCCAAACAAAATAGAATGGAGTTATTTAGTATAAAAAGTTTCCATTATTTATCCTTTTCATGAATCATTTAAAGACTTCATGTCAGCAACAGAAAACTTTCATGTTGATCTCACAAAGAGGGGGCAATATATTATGCATGCTGCCCACTGATTTATCCTTTCAGAAAGTCTCTTGCAGGCCACTTACCAATACTGCCACTTCCTGTCTAAATTATAAATACAAGTGCTTCTAGACTATGTAAATTAATAATAATTGCCTATAGTTCAAACCTGCAGGCTGTTAAAACCAATATCCTCTGTGACATCAGCTGGTACCAGATGCTTCAGAGAAACGTACTCTTGAGTGGACTACTCTGAAGCAGTACATCCATTATTGAAGAGTCTTCCTCAACTCTTTCTTAGGCTGGCTAACCTACAAAGTATTTGGCTTTTGTCGTGCTGAAAACAAAATCCCCGTTCCCCCAACTAACTACATAATGGCCCATGCCAATGGCTGTTTACTCTTTTTTAAATCCTATTTGGTCTTCAGTCAGAATCGTTTTGTAGCCACAAGCCTTACCACACTGCCTCATGAGGAGGTCAGGGACAAACTGCACATCCCGTAACTTCCATGAGACACTGGAACAAGCTGCCCAGACAAGCTGTGGAAGCCCCAACACTGGCAGCATTCAAGGTCAGGTTGGACTGGGCTTTGAACAACTACCAAAAGATGTCCCTGCTCACGGCAGGGGGTTGGACTAGATAATCTTTAAAGGTCCCTTCCAACCCAAGCCATTCTATCAGTCTATGATTCTGAAGTCTTTGAGCTGCCAGTCTACAACAAGGCAAGGTTTGCCTACACCACAGGGACCAGTTAGCTTCTGAAGATCAGACCTCTTCAGATTTGGTTCTAAGACAAATTTCTATTTCAATAAGGCAACTTCATGTATAAGCAATGTCAAAAAGTTCCACAGGATTATCCACGTGCAAATTATTCAGGAATATGCACTTACAAGAATCAGGGTCTTAGCATTTACAGGAAGAATCACTTTTGCTTGCATTTTTATTAAGTAATGAAAAAGATAGGATTAATTTTAAATTGAATTGTTATAAGGTCAATTTTCTTGCTGCTATAATAACCCCACTTAAATAACTGCCAGTTATTTTCCAGTGAACAGCGTAAATAAATATTTTGTTAGTCAGTTATCAGGATGATGACTACTGCACTTTACGGACCAAAAAAAAAAAAAAAAAAAGCCTAAAAAAACCCCACCCAACCCCAAATGCAACTTAATCAAAAGTCTTCAGCAGCAACAACTCGTACTGTGCTAGTTAACTGGCTTTACTCCAATAGCTTAAATTTAAGAGTCAGCTTTATGTAGAAACGCAGTAAGTGAAAACTGGGGGGAAAAAAAATCCCACACCTACAGCTGTCACCTAAAATTAAACACATTTTTTCTCCAAATCCCAAGAGTACTTTCAAAAAGGTGCCATGTGATCATATTTAGCTACTGTCTTGCAGTTAAGAACATGTTTAATCTATAAACCAAAGTCTTTCATCCAAACATGTTAAAAAAAATACCAAAGGTCAAAACCAGGTATAATTATCTCTGACTCTCTAAACAGTAACTATTTATTTCATTTTTAAGAACAACCTACAACTTTGGAACATTTTCTTTTTGCACCTGTTATCATTTGCACCAGTAACAAGAAATAAACTATACATATATTGGAGGGGAAAAAATCCCACCCTAAAACAGACAGACTGGTGTTAGATAGAATAATTCTATGTAGAGAGACGTGCGCTATTGGAATAGCACCAACAAGCTGGCTTGTGCAAAACAGTAGGTGATCTTAACCATCTCCAAGGAGATTGATTAAATGGTTCCAATCCAGTTTGAAATGCTTATCATTTTACTGAGATACTCAGCAAACATGACAACAATACTCCAAGTCTGTAGCAATTTATTTTTTTTAATAGAATTGCTTCAAATTCTAAAGTTGTTATAACACATAAATTATAAAGAACCAAAAATACTATATTAAAAAAGGGTTAGAAAGAAGTATATTCATAATGCCACATAGCACTCCTCATTAAAAGGTCCTGCATTAAGCAAATATACTTAATTCAATAACCAGGAGGAGGCATTAAGATTGGATAATTGGACAGTATTCTTGAAAGTGTCCTTATTTTACTCTTATTAACATAGTTATAGAAAGGGATTAACTACTTTTGGCAGATATAAAATAAACAGCATGCAAGAAAGTAAACAATAAAAATGTACTTACGAAATCAAAGTCACCATCTTGAGGGACTTTCCAGTTATCAGGGAAAACATTTTTGGATATGTGGTAAGGTTCATGCATATTCTGATTACAGTTTTCAGGGCTTTTATTCTTGGAATCTTGTTTATCGAAGTAGTCCATGAAAGAAGGTCTTTGTGCTTGTGGTGAAGTAGCATTTCCTTAGTTGAAAGGAAAAAAAAAAAAGGAAAAAATTAAAGATTTACCGCACTACAAAATAAACTCCATTTATTAATTTTCTTGGACTATACCGAAACTAATGGAGTCATTTGTATCTGGTGCAAGCCTCCATTTGTCCCCTGAGGATCTTCGGCATAAAAGCTCATAGCCGAAGAATGATATTTTTGTAGCAAGATACAATGTGGAGAAATGTTCAAGACATTTCAGAGTTGCACATACAAATAATATTAGAAGTTACCTCATGTGATATCTATCTGTTGTTATAGAGACTGAATAACACGAGGTACTAAGCGTCCCTTTGGGCACTGAATGCCCCTGACTTCCAGGCCTGGTCCACAGGCTCTTGTAGGAAAGCAGCAGAGTTCCATCCATTTCACCAAAGGTGTGATTTAAAAATATTTAGAACAAGAACTTGTAAAACACAACTGCACAAAGAGTGTCTAGACACTGCTTAATTAAGTTCATTGCCAATGAGGATTCTCAGCAAATGATGGGATCACACCCTGCAGATAGGTGCAGAGCACCTTCCCTCCGTGGTGTGGAAACCCTAGGCCCTTTTTGTCATCATCTATGTGACTGCAAAAGCTTTACGAAGCAGACTGAGATCAGCGTGAATTCCCATTCTATTATCTTTTCCAAGAAACTAAACGTACAAAAATTTACCTACAACCCTAAATGACTGAAATTTGTTTTAATTTGTTGGATTTCAAAGCAAGTTCTTTACTAAACAGAACAATAAATAAAACATAAGAAATGCTTTAGTAGTTCTACATAACTGTCACCTCAGAGACTATGTTCTGCATAGCATTGACTCATGCCAACATGTGCTTGCTTTCAGTGTAACACATTCTACATAGAGAAATACGAGACACGTTTCCACAAGTAAAATGTGAAACAGTATGAGAAATATAAACAAGCAAGCTAAAACGCACGAAGAACAACAAACAGAAGAAAACAAAACATGCACACACAAAAAAACCCCACAGGTAGAACAACACTATTCAATTATAAGCATAATAAAATAATTGAGACTTTTTATTTGAACTACTTGTCCTAACAAGTTAAACGGAAAAGCATTGTTAATATATTTTGATCTTGTGTTTAACATGATCCCTAGGACTTGCTGATCTTCGTATCTGTTTTTATTTGTTTTTATTAAATCACTAAGTGGTTTTTTTGTTTGTTTTTTTGTTGTTGTTGTTGTTTTTTGGTGGGGCTTTTGTGTGGTGTTTTGTTTGTTTGTTTGTTTTGTTTTTTTTGTTCCCCTCCTATTTCACATTTTATTTCATCATCTCTTCCTGTGGTAACCCACTCCCTCTGTCTCAAGATTTTTTTAATTCATTCTAATTTTGCTGCATGGTTAATAGTGGCCTATTTCTTTCATTAATGCTTATTTTTGTACTGCTGTCTTTTATAGCATACTGACTTGTTCTTTTTTTTCCTGCTTTTTCTACATCATTCTGTTCTAGTAAGATTTCCTCTGCCTTTTTGAATGTGGTATTCTACTATCTTGCTTATACTGCACTTGACTTCAGTTGCTTCTCTTCAGCTCCACGATGATTCCTCCGCTCAGTCTGACACATTTCCACATACCCCCATCTCCTCTCCACATTCTTTTGCCTGTTTTTCTCTCAGTTGTTTCCATATTATTTTCTAATTCTAGATCATAGTTCTCTCTACTCACTGTCTTTTAATCAATGACAACTACAACTATACAAAAACATTCAGTCAACTAAACTCCAGGCTGAATTTAACAGAGCACACACCAGATACCTCTTTGCCAGAATCTCCCAAGTTTGCCCACAATGAACTCAAGATAATTTGAATGAGGTTTCTGGATTTCTTGAGTCTGGGACTGAGGAAGGGATGAGAAGTAAACAGCAGGGATGCCAAATAACTACAGAAATAAGCACTAAAGGGCAAAAATGGAAGAATCTAAATTTTAGCAAAGCATAAATTTAGAAAATAGATCCAAGAGAAGGTAGCAGTATGAAGGCGGTGGGATTAAAAACAGAAATACAATGCATTTTCTTAATACTAACTTCTTACTTGCTGATCGCTACCCAAAAACCCTGGAACTATTTGTACCAAAAAGATAGGGCACCGCATTGCTGGCCTTTCACAACTAATATTCCTCTTCTGCTGAGATGGTTGTACTTATGTTTCATCCTTGAGACATACTTATAAACAAGAAGATTACCAGTGTCTCTGTTAGAAACTCTGAAGCACCAAAATGTTGGCCCACTAAAGGTAAAATAGTCTCCCTCCTCTCACATAACAGAAAATATTAAAGATTTTCCAAGTGCTGCTTTAAGTTCTAGAACTATTTATAAATGTCTTCCTGATATGTGTAATAGAAGACTGTCTACACATGTAAAACAAACCAACCTCTCCAAATTCCTTATCAAATGCATATTAAGCAAAGTGGGTCAACAGGCCTGAAATTACTCTGAAATGAGCAAAGCACATTTATTTTACACTTTGAGGACTTGTTCTACTTGTTTCGATAAATAATAATGTAGAATTCACTTCTGATTCAAATTTAGCATAGTTAAGCCATTTAAAACAACAACAGCTGCTTTCCTTCACTGCAAACACAAAAACTCACACACAAACGCAGAAATATTATGCCCACAATACAATGGCATTGGAGGCGTTTCAAAGTTTGTTTTTTCCCCAGTGTTAAAAAAATGAAGGTTTTACTTAAAGATTTCTTTTTAAGGTTTTATTTTCTTTTTACAAGTAATTAAATGAAAATAAAGATACTTGTTTATATCTCCAGCTAACCTAACACAAGCAAGTTTAGTTAATATTTCGTGGAATATAGGGTAGGTTGACACCTACTTGTTTAAATGCCCTGTGAAGGCTCCTACCTGTTTTGTACTGACTTCAGAAAACACTCAGGTTCTTAATGCCAGACTAAACTGATTTGGTTTCACTTTTTTTTTTTTTTCTTCTCAAAATGTAAAGTTATTAGAAGATCATTTTGGCCTGAAAGCGGTTTTTCTAATTTTCATAAACAGAGTAATGCTGTCTTGGAAACTGTCTTGCAGGAATGAAGAAATTTAAAAGTACCATACATAAAGATTCTTTTAAGGACACAATTCATTTAACTATCCAGTAAGTTACTTCCTACACAAGCTATATATTTGCCAGAAAATTCTGCAGTACAATCAGTATTACTCCACACTTGCACTGAAGACGTATTGTGCAGTAGTCTGTTCCATTCTAATAGGACTTGGATTTTCCAGTTCTTCTCATTTTAGTTTGCTCTTCCAATAATAGATGATCATGTTTAAAAATATTTTTAAATGTTGAAACTGTGGCAAACATCGGTCTCTTTTATCACCCCTGTTCTTGTCCACTCCAGGACTTCAAGATGGCTTTGGGAAGAAAGTCACAATAAAAACAGTAGCCTGAGAAACTTCTGGCAAGTCATGGAAGGGAGAGGTGACCACAGACACTGAAAACACACGTTCTACCTCAGCAACACCCCTGACAGGAATACAGCCAACACGGATGTCCCCAAATAGTTACATGTAAGATAATTTCTTCCAAGAAGTATGCTGGATAAAAAGAAAGAGGCAATGACATGATACAAGACCAACTCTATTACACCGTTTCAAAAACATAGCATATCTAAAAGAAATAATTCTAAACACACATTTCAAAATAATAAGGAATGCACATTCCATTCTAATGCATGTTTTGATCAAATTCCATTTATGCCATCTATAAAGAAAAATGCTTTTGCAGTGAGGCATTTCCAAAATAACAGTATTTCATTAATATTAAATTGATTTAAAATCCATTAAATTTCTGTTGTTAGTTGTGAAGTTTCTATACCCTATGTTGGGCTGAACCACATATACATTCCTCCATGGTGGTCTGGCTAACTCAGGGTCAGCTTGTTGGCAAAAACGACACTTGCCTTACTTTGGCCGGTGGAACCCACCTCTCCGCAGCAGTCCCTCAAAGAGGCCCCATGGTCACAGAATTCAGACCTCTGTCAACAACACTAGAGGCACAACCAAGTGTTGACCCATAGGATACACATCCACTCCTCCAAGGCTTTCCCTTCACCATCATGATTGAGAACATCCTCACAACGCTGGAATCACTCTTGGGGTCACTCTCAAGGCCTCCTCTGGCAGCATCACTGGCACATGCCCACGCGGACGGGCAGCAGGAGACAACAGTCCAAGCTCTGGAAAAGCCCTGGCAGTCTTTCAACATCAAGGGCTGGGCCCTGGGCAAGAAATCACTTTTCCTAGATAGCAAGTAAGGTCTGCAAATAAGGCCACCCACGTCCTATGGAGAGAAGTGTCTCACAACACCTTCCTGGGAGGGGGCAGGTGGTGGTATTTTGTTTGTTTACAATTTCCTATAGAAGTCTCTAAGTCCTTCTCTCACTCTGTTACTGCCAATGCACTGGACCTCTTCCACAACTACAAATCTATAAATGAAAGATTTGCTCCTTTTGCCAAAAGCCACAAGCTTCCACAGCCTTCCCCATCCTGGGGTTTTCCATCTGCCATTTGATTGAGGAACATTGCCAGCTGCTGCTGCCTGTTCAGTGAAGTTAGGGGATCAACCTCCACTGCCCGCAGTGCTTCTGAGAAGATCCTGTCAGGGATCCCTATTCCCTGAAAACATATTGCTTTGTCACTACTAGAGTGAGAAGCTGTATTGCAATCAACTTTTAGCCTTCCTTGGACCATCACCTCTACAACAAGGGCTACAACAGCTTACACAGTGAACTACCGTGTGGGAAGTTCCCGCAGCCACCTCCTTCAGCCATGTTTTAAGCAGAAATTGTGACTGTATTTTATGAGCAGCTGAATTCTACTGCTAATACATGCCTATCAGCAACCACCCCAGAGACTGAGAGGTCAGTCTACCTAGTTGCTGAATCACAACAAAACATCAGCAGAAACTATTACAGATCACCAGTTCCTTGGGCCGGAGCAGCTGGGAGTCCACCAAGGGATCTATCTAGGAAATGTTCAACTTCAGAGAGCTGTGTAACAAAGCAGTTACTGAGTTCACCATTTTCACATCACAGTGACTTATTGCACCCAAGTCTTCATTCAAATTCAGGCCTCATTCAGTATTTCGTTTTATAATACACCTGCTTATCAGAAATAATTGCAACTGGCATTTAAATGGAAAATGCACATATTTTTCAATCAGCTGAAGTCTTCACAGACTTTTTGAAGGCCTATAAACTTAAATTTAAAGGCTTTTCAATGAAGAAAAGAGTTTCCTGTACAAAACATTGCTTTGCTTCCTGAAAATGAGACTTGTAAAACTGGTTTAATAACTTTTATTCTATTTTTCCACCTTCTGGACAAGAAAAAAAAAAATACTCAACGACAGTACTATAATAAATCCATTAGTTCGTTCCAGATGAGTTATGCTTTATTTCTGCTTTCAGCAAAACAAAGAAAATCCATGTTAAGCTAGCATTTTGCAACAGCTCTTGGAGGAGAACTGCCAACATGATGTTTTTCTTTGAAAAAAAATCCCATTTGTAAAAGATACTACTATTAGTGGCACGAATGAACAGCTATTACCAACCACAGGAGAGGGCTCAAGGACTGGAACAGGCTTGGAAACACTCATGATCTCTCTCTCTATATATATAAACAGGAGTAAAGTACTAGTATACTTGCACATGGCATCAAGCAAATGATCTTTAACATGGGCACAGAAAATGCTGGAAGAAAACTACATCCATGAAATATCAATGTGTGTATTACAGAACCACTGAAACCTGCCCGTAATTACATTTCCTTGATGAATTCAAGGGGTCATAGGTTGTTATAAAACACATATAAATAGCTTCTGCTTTTCAGTTGAAAAAACAGCCACAGGACTTACATCTTTCTAAGAGCTACTCAAGCAGCCACCTCCTATTACAGAGGAGACTTACGGTATGGCACAACCTCTTCAACTGGATGGACTGAAATCACTAAAAAAAAATTTAAAAAAAATAAAATCAACTCATGAATTCTCCTCTCAAAATGTAGGTTCTACAGCACTGTGCATGTCCTGCTGTAATCAAGGATCCCACAACAGAATAACACAAGAAAGTTCAGCCACCAAGTGCTGGAACCAAACCTGTCATTTGCCAACTGAACGATGAAACCATCGCTTGCCATCAGGCCACCTTCAGTTTGCTGCCTTTCCTTCACTGGAGTCACAGGTCTCAAGACAGTCATCTACAGGGAAGGAGGAAGGAAGGAAGCCTGCTGTCCCAAAGATTATGTTCTTCTGTTTGACAAAAAGGAAGAATGTTTAAGAATTATAGTGACTAAACCTTAGACATTTCTTGTCGTATAGGGCAAAAAGTAATAAATCAAATCCTAACCACTTTCCTGCATTCTATTTGCCTAATGCCACTTCATTAATTCACTGTCCTTTTCTTTCTGTATATATTCATTACAAATCACGAGTTATCTAGAAGCTTCACTGAAGTCTGAAGCAATACTTAGAAACCCAGAGTAAGTCCAGACAGCAAGAAGAGGCAACTTGTTTGTCAGCCCAAAGCAGATGGCAAATACATATTCAACCAAAAAAAATGGTGGGGGGGATAGCAGGGAAGCGTGGACACAATACATTCATGAAAAGGAGAAAGGAGAACAATCAGGAGTAGTCCTGGTAAACCAGAGCGTCCCACCGCTATGCCTTGCCGAAACAACCCAAAGGGAATGTGGCGAAGCTGGTCTGAATACTGGTCTCTGAACTGAGATATGAAAAAGCTTCAATGTGAAAATAAGCACAATCCAAGCAGCTGAACAAAAGTTGTACTACCTTCCATGAATCCCACTCTGTCTTCCACTCCATATTAAACCTTCTTAAGTTAAGCTCTGTCCTCCCACCCCTCCACATTCGACATTTTCTTCCCTCGAGGTACACACCCCACAGTCTCCGCTCAGACCATGCACAGGCATACTAAGCAAGAAGGCATAAATGTTGTTTATTGCTAGGCTGTATATTGTATGTTGGGGTAGGATGACAGGCCTCTTTTTGTTCCAAATCCCAATTTTATCTGGGCACAATTCCCTACTTGTGAAAAAAATATGGATTTAGTTATTTTCTGTCATAGCTCCCAGGGGCCTCTAAGCACGGGCACTTATAAATAAAAACTTATTATTGTTTCTTATTTTGTCCTTGAGCAGTGAAACAAAAGGCAGAAGGAAACAAAACATGAAACTAAACATAAGAGCAACTGAAAAAAAATTGTCATAAATATCTTGTGTCTCTAGGAAGTAAACTAAATCCCTCTTTCCTAGTAACTTAGTTTATTTCTCCAAGCTTCTTGCTTGTAATGTTCTATTATTCAGAAGTACCAAAGAGGACTTTTAAGCTACCTGTTTTGATTTATTTTAATCAAATCACACAAACATTTAGAAAATGCCCACCTCGCCTATAAAGGTACATTGGAAAGAGCAATGAATCTCCAAAATCTCATGTCTTTGTCAAGCACAAAGAAACACAAAAATCTATGTCTGCCTCTCAGGGAGAGCAAGGATTTGTATTTTTCTCACCTTCCTGGTGACATTTATTTAGGACACCTGCTACTGCTCTTCTTTCAGTCAATAGCACATGAATCACAGAGGAGGACCAGCTACAGTAAACAGATTTATATTTCTTTTCAGCTGAGAGATGTGGAGGTCCCATTCTTTAATCATTTCTAGTTTCTAATCAATAGGTGTCTAATGCAAAACACAAGAAAGTTCAGTGAGCAAATGCTGGAACCAAACTGTTGCTTGCCAGCTGCAGATGAAACCATCGCTTGCCATCAGGCCACCTCCAGTTCGTTGCCTTTCCTTTACTGGAGTCACAGGTGTCAAGACAGTCACCTATGCATGGAGGGAATGAAAGGAAACCTGCTGTCCCAAAGATTATATATTCTTGTTTGACAAGAAGGAAGAATGGATTTAAGAATTATGCTGATTAAATGCCAAGGTGTAGAAAGCTAATTCCAACTACAGATTGTTACTGGAATCAATTAAAAATGGGAAATAATGGTACATTTTAGAAACAATGTTTCCAGCAATGCAGCAGACAAACAGGACACATAAGAGACTGCAGTGCAAACCTAATGACTTTTTTTAATCTGTTTGGCATACCAGCAGGTATTTCCTTCCAGCACTTATAAAAATTACATGGATAGTTATTAAGGTCACACAAAACCCCACTGCATAGTACTGCCACCCTAAGAATTACTTTATTATCCATTACTCCAAATGTGCTTGTAATATCTTTTTCTTTATGCATCACTCATCTTTTCCTTAACCTGTTAAAATAGATGAGTTTGACATCGCTTGCACTAACCCTGCATTAGACTCCCAGTTTAATAGGCAAATATTCTGTTTCAGCATGAAAACAAATTAAAGCACGTACTGAGTGTTTTCTTGAGGTGAATCATCCTACTTAAACTAATCACTAATCAACAGGTGTTTGCTGTCTTATTGCTGAGAACACTAGGAAAAAAACCCAAAACAAAGCAAAATCACACTTGCAAAAACACAAAAAAACCCACAACAACAAAATCTCTCCTTCCTTCCAAGTTGCTGTACATTAAACCGCAAAGAAAACGTATTCCTGCTTTGCGCTTCCAGCTAATCTTGCAAAAATTACATCAGGTGTATATGTGCAAACACAAAAGCAACTTTATGTTTGCTACAAAGCATTTAACAAAGTTATTTATTTGGCACTGTTTTCCACTCTTGAGACATTAAATTTATTTATTACCTCCCTCTGCCCCCAACAATTGCCTGGAGTTAAACATTACATTGTGTCTCATGAAATCAGGCACTTACAGCTTGAGTTAGATTCATCTATTGATGCTGCCCGCTGAAGCAAATAATTCTATTAAATTCAGTGGGCCTCGTTCTGCAGTAGTCTTCAGCTAAGTAACGAGCACATCAATATGTAGGTGCATAAGTTAACTATTTAAAAAATAGGTTTTTATGCATATTTCAGTGTAGCTTATAATTTTATACTTTAAAGCATTTGCAAGGGGTTTTTTTTCCTCTTTGTTACACACTCCCTCACATGCTGCTGAAGTCAATTTGGACATTTTACTTAGGTTTTAACAATCTTTTGATCATTGCTCTAAATCAGTTACATTTCAACACATGTTAAAACAATAACACTCAGTTATAAAATAAAAATCCACTAATTGATCATGAGTTACAAAACAAATTTGCAGCAAGATGTGCACTGATTGCTGAACCCATGGAGACACATGACGAGCTCCCAGGACCACTGACATGGAAGCAGCAGCTTCCACACAATCACATCACTTCAGTTTAGCTCCAAAGAACTGGTCCAAATGTACATGAGACAGGAGGCAAAAGGAAAAGACAGGCAGTAGAAGGGAGAAATCACAGAGGGCTAATTTTGGAGTCTTCCAGAAAAGCATCAAAACCAAGCTTCTGCTTTGAATCTCCCACAATAGTCAACTTTTTCTCCACAAACCATAGAAAGCACTTAGCGACACAAATACCCCCCTCCTCCTGTTTAAACCGCAGAACTTGACACTTAAAGCAACTGGTGATACCGCATTGTCATGCAGTATGAGAAAACATGCTACTTTATTAAAAGAAATTAACAACATACTTTTCATGGTCCCATCTTCCTCTTCATCATCGTCGCTATTTATTACCATGGTCCCCAAGTCTGATTCTAACATAGTACTGTTGTGTTCAATCATTGTCTGAGCACCTTCACTCATCGTGCTTGTGGCCCTCATGGTACCAGCGCTCTCCGAACTGGTCTTCACCATGGTGTGAGAGTCCAGCTCATCTTCATCCTATGAATAAACATTTGTCAGAATGCAGATGATCATTTAAAAAAAAAAAAAAAAAAAAAAGCTAAGAAGCAATCATTTAGATGCTTATTCATTAGTTTTGCATTTTCACATGACCTATTTGTACCGCTAGAATTCCAAATTTAAAACTTTAAAAGAAATTACAAAATAAAAAATGTTCCATATAAAGGAAAACAAAAACCTTTCTTCTTTCTCACAGATTCACAGATGTACAGCAGGATGTCTATACCAGAAACGTGGCCCACATACCCACTTTACATCAGGAGCCAGTTTCGAGTATCTTGGTGATTTTCACCACCCATTATACCTCTTTGGGTTCCAAAATCAGTACCACGTTTTATAGAAAGTGATTTGGTTGTTTTGCAAAGGACTATCACTGAGGATTTGTGCGGATGACCCTTAACTATATTTCATGCACAGCGTCTTACATCACACACAGCACTCAGACAACAGACACTCATTTAGGAATTAAACAATCCTCCAAAGTAGTTTTGGAAGTCCACCTCAGAAAAACAAAATTAACTTGGCTTATTTCCAGTATTTAGTTCACTTTAAAAATCTCTGTAACAAGAGCAAGTAAAATAACTTGTTGAAACTATGTAGAAAAATATTCATAGAGTACATACATAACCACTACATGGGTAGGAGAGCTATTATCAGGAGATGCAATTTTGAATCAGTGACAATAATGGGCCAGGAACGTGAAACAGAATGAATGACAACTCAGTTAATGAATTATAAAATTCATATGGAATACCAATATTTGAAAACATTGATGAGATATCCCACTCCTTTCCAAAGGCTGATTCACATTACAAGTACAACATCACAGCATTTCAGGAATTACGTGAGAGACTATACATATTTTCTATGAGTAGAATCTATTTTGTACTGAGCTCGTTCCTTTCCTTTCCTGTTGCTCCCTGACACAGACAACCATCTGCCTCTAGCACAGACCCAGCTACATTGCCCGAGTGCCTGTTTCTCTAAGGGCTGATACTGAGAACTGCAGTGAGTAGCAATACCAATATACCAGCTCCTGACAATTGTTCCATTACGTCTCAACCAAGAGACGCAAAAATGGATCTAATTTTGATTCAGAGAGTCTGGCTAACAGTATAACATACCGAAACCAGAATACAGATCTAATTGTGTGATTAGAATTTCAAATGTTAAAAAACAACAACAACAAACACCAAAAAGAAAACAACACTCTTTTCTGGATTGTAAAAATATTCAAGTTCTTCATTTGTGTTCCTTCTGGGTTTTTTAGTTGCATTCTGAAACACTGCATTAGAACACTACCCTTTAAAAAAGTATGATATTCCCAAAGATACAGACTGTTTACAGCTACAGCACGAGAGGACTGTGAGAATATTTTAGCACGGCTCCTCCTGGTGGCAACTGGAGTTTTCTTTACTTCCTCCCCTTGCAACGTTCTTGCTAACCCCACTGGTTTTTACATTTTTCCCTTCATAACAAGGGTACTCAGAAAGTAAAGCCCAAAAGTGTATTTTTGCATGGCATTTTAGAAGTGCCAGAACAATTAAGTTATCACTTCCAAATGCTTCTTCCAGTATTGCAATACAACGCAAAACTGACTCTCAAAGTACTGCTGTTTCTTCTGTTAAACACTATAAATGCGGCATCTCTAACATACGGGCAGGCAAATCTCCGAGCTTAAGGCACAGTTACATTAGATCTACAGAACTGCAATATCCACTTGCAGTGCATATGGTCCTAAACTTTCTAAAACTGAAATCAGAAATGAAACCAACATCCTCCCGAGGCTCAAAAGTTTTACTTTAGAAGTTAGTGGGGAAAAAAAGAAGTGACAACTAACAGAAGGAACAAGTAAGACACAGAGTCCTAAATGATCATTTTCAGATCTTCTGCTTCATTAAAAACATAGATAATTTATTTCTTCAGTCAAATCAAGTATCTGGATTTGTACCAAAGAATAGCATTTCATTTTCCAGTCTAAGAGTCTCAAAAGCCTTCATCTTATAACTGTTCTCTTTCCCGAGAGACAGGAGGTTTTTAGTACCTAGAAGATTAAGGATCACAAAAGCCCACCTTGGTACTAACAGAACAGTTGTCCCCAAAAGGGAAGTACCTGACGATTTGATAAACAGTGTTTTCCCTAGATCAAGAACGATGGACTGAGAGAGAGCAATATAAAATTTTTTCAGGTTCTGGGCATGCCCCAAAATAATTAATTGTGTGAGTTAAGCCAGATTGCTTGCAGAAATATCATTCCAGTATTTATCACATATAGATTTAGCTAATACAGTAGTAACTAACTCTGAAAAACTAACTTTATAAAAATATCCAATGGATCAAGTTACGTAAGTGCACATTTACACAAGAGAGAAGCGATTCCTTTGTACAAATTCTGATTCATGCTTTACAGTTCGTAATGATGCAGAATTTCTGATCTGTTGTTAAAAAACCCCTGTAAACTCATTGATTAAATAAAAACAAACACAATTTCAATTTCAACCAGGAAAAAAGATATTAAAGCTGAAGTGTCATGTTCTCCCACTGTTTATGAAAACAGACCCAAGAATCAAGCAATAAAACCAGCTAACTCTGGAACTAAACTCTCTGCTTTTGTCTTGTGTGCAAGTAATAAGCACAAAACTTTCCTTGACGGGGGTTTCTGATTGATCAGTAGAGAGCAACAGAAAGAGCACACGAGCAAGAGCACCAGTATCTCTTGAAACGCTACAGAAAATACAATAAACTACAGAAACTCTCAACAACTTTACAGTCCAAAGTAAGTACAGCATTTGCAATACCCCGCAATCCTACCAGACTGTTTGGATCTCCTTGTTTACCAACATGGCAAGTCAGAAGATCAACGAAACCAACTCTTAAAGCATGAAAATTCAGCCACAGAGACTCGATTATCAGGGACAGACAATTCAAAAAGGCTTCAGCAGAAACAACACGCACAACTTCACAATAAGCTTGTAACACAAAAGATCTCATCATCAGACTAGAACTTTTCTCAGAAAATACGATCTCGCACATCATGCCCAAGTCAACATCATGAGAGAAACAAATGAGCTGACATGATAAAGACTAATGGATTTTTCTGTTGCATTTGTAACATCCATAAGAAAAAAAGGGATGAAGGCTGATAAAGAAAAAGCTAAACAAGACAAGCAAATACGGCAGCTTGCCTTAAAAAATCTCCACCTCTGGTTTGTGCATGTGAAAAGAACACTAGAGGGCACCAGAGACAGCCGACTAGCCTGCAAGACATCAAAGGGAGATTTACACACTGGCAAAATTTAGTATCCTGTAAAATTATTTCATTTACTATTAACACCTCATCATCACCTTTGTAAAATGTGGCTGTAGTCACAGCTATCTTATTGTAAAAACACTGTAGTAGTTACATGAATACATACTATAGGTTGGTCAAGAACAAGGATTTTGTAAAAATTCCTCACACATACAAAACCCAATTCCAACCCCAGTATATACTTAATACTGAGCACACCTTTAAGTGTGGACCCATTAGCAAAACAGGTCAAGACTGCGCTTTCAGCGCACTTGAATCCCATCAAATTCAACATACATATGTCACAAAACAGCGTTTAAGCTTGTTTTCTACCTCCTTCTAATTGATATACCTAGTAACAATGACTTGCAGCTTACAATTACCTCCCCGTGTTTACCTATCATGAGTTTCTGGCTCTAAATTGCTGTGATTTTAACAATATGCTCTTAAAATGCTGTTTATGCCCCTTGGGCAGCTACATTTCACTTGACAAAGTCACCTTTACACATTTCTAGGACACTTAGTGGGCTACAATCAAATTTAATTAGCACATATGTCAACAAGTGTATCTTTGGCTTAAAGGAAAAACACTATGAAAACAAAAAGTTTTAACACTTTGTCTTGCCAAGTTCCATATGTATATATAGATATATCATTTACATACAAACACATGAAAGACATACGGAAGTACATATAAAATCCTTGAGAAAAATACAGCCCAGTGTATCAGATTTAAATACAGAATAACTCAAATGACTCACTAGTTCCTTTAAAATAACTATATAAATATTGAAAAAATAAAAAGAAATAAATATAGCAATTATTTCTTAAGGTCTCAAAGATGCCAGCTTCTCATAATTAATATATGATTAACCAAAGAAACTTTTATATGAATGAATAAATAAGCCTACATACAGGAATAATTGATTATTGATGGTCGGCTAAGTTGTTGGTAGTTGTCAGCCGCTAAGTGTCTAAGAAAAGGATGGAGTACTGAAGCAGAAATTCCTTAGCTGAATATTCTAAAATAATTAAGCATTCCTCACATAATATAGACATTAAAATGTAAAAGAAAACCTACAGGAAAAGCTGCTTGTTAGCTCATTCCTTTAAAGATCCACAGAAATAAATATTTAGACATGTTTCCTGCGAGCTGCCAGGCAACGAGTTACTTTACATTCCCATAATACAGCTGCCCAGCCTCAGCATCCAATTCACACACAAGAGGAGAGATCGGTCATGTTTAGTAATGCCTAAACTAACTTTTAAACTTTGATATTGGGATTAACCTTCTGTAGAATACACCACTTGCAATTTTTGCTTAATTAAAAAAATCTGTACAATTACCTCAGCACCTATCAAAACATGTCAGTTTGTCAGAAGGCATTCTCATCACACGAGCAGCTCTCATAATAGGCATAAAACCAATTCAGAGTGCACTATCTGTAATATTATAATATCGCTCTGGAAGGATACAGACATGAAGACTGTATTCAGCCTGGCCATTTATTTATAGCTGCATAATAGAAAGGTTTGCACAGCAAAAAATATTTACATTAAAACTGACAACTTTCCATACTATAAAATGTTCACAGAAAGTGGTAAAAATGAAAAATAATAATCAATTTTAGGGATGTGACCCTTACTTGAAGGAAAACAATCTGAATCGACCCTGAAAATACAGCACATAATTGTGAAATCTTTGCATCTGATTAATTCTCCAAACCACCCACTCATCTCCATTTCACTTTCAGTTATGTATCCTGAGTGCCCATTACAAGACATATACGGCTTTAAGAGGGAATTAAAGCTATAAAAACTAATCCAAATGTAACTGTTAGGGTTAAATCTGGTTTCCTAACAAAAGGAACATCATGGTTAGAACATTTTACACCTTTCTTCCTGATGGGTCCCAAAACACGTACCAGTGAGTAATGCATACAACTGCTCACACTTCACGTGGGAAATTCTTGGGAGTTTAGAAGAATAAATTCAAGCCCCTGACAGGTTAACTCAAACCATTCTTTTTCAATAGTACATAGGCTCAATTCACTGCCCATGAGAGACTTTTAACATCGATAGACTCCACTTAACACAAATATCAACATTTGCCCTTGCTTCCCACTGTTATTAAATATGCATTTCTTCAGGTCTGAGTCTGCCTTTGCACTTCTACCCTGAGGACGTCGCAGCAATATCACTGGGGAAAATGCACTTCTAGGGTACTGTTTTCCAAAATTTATGTGCAAGATGGCTATTACTTTCCAACTGAACAGTGTCTCTAACTCTACATAAAAATATGAAAATATTTACAGATATTAAAATATGAAGAAATACAGGCACGACTTACTGGCGCAACTACTACACAAGGTAACGAAGGGACTGTTATTACCTCATTCTAGAGCTGCTGCCATCATTGCATCCTGGATTAGCAAAACCTGTGTTATCATTTGAATTGCATGTTTGTGTAATCATGCAAACTACACACAAGCAGCCTTGTATTTCTTCAGAGTCCTGTGGAAACTGGTACATAAGGAGGGATGTGCAATGGTTATTTAGCTTCATACTTGAATGCTGGACTGCTGACTTTATCCATAACTGTATATCAAAGTGGCACTCATTATCTGTCTTCTCTTTCCAGAAGGGAAAGAATAAATACTCAGAAGTGTAAAAAGAACTGGTTTATTTTTTTTTCTGGCAGCTCCCCAAACAAATTCCAAATTAAATCAAAGATGTTATCTTTGAGCTTATTTTGTAATGAAGCATTATTTCAAATCAAAGTGTGGGCTTTTGGGGGCTTTATTGTTTGGGATTTCTCAAAATTACAAACACAAATATTCTAATGCTTTCATTTTATACTCCTGTTTTTTATCCTCCTTTCCTTTAATAACTTGTGGGTCTATTGATCAACCTTTGCCTAGTATGCTTTAAAAACTAAAATCTGTGCTGTCCAGAATTTCACTTAATTCAGGCCTCAATTACAACTACATGTTGCTCAGGACTCCTCCAGCACACAATACATGAACAACATGAGTTCAGGAAATATCGTACACAAAACTTCCCTGATTAAATAAAAAAGTGTAACAGTTTGTCCTGCTGTTTCCAAGTTTGGTTGGTTTTCTGCTTTTAACTGATCAGAATCTTTAGTGACAGCAACTGGATAAGATGCTGGTATAATTAATCTGGAATTTCTTACATTGGTGTAGTGCACTGAAATTCAGTTGCAAGACATGGAAGTCTCTATTACAAGCAAACAATCATTAAAACCAATTTGTAACAAAATCAGTTTGGCAACACAAGAGCTCTTCAAAGGTCTCTACCAAACATGAAGTTTTGACAAACTGTATTTGTCAAGAATATTCCTCTTCCTCACCTCACCATCAGTATTCTTCATCTCTCTCAAGGCTTACCAAGAAATACAAAATATTAAAGCCATATATTTACTGATAGCAAAAATCATACTTACTACCAAATATCACATGTAAACAAAAGTAAAAATTTCATCCTAATTACAAACTTCATAACAGATTAATTTTTAGAATCATAAACCCATATGAAAACTTATGGAATTAAAACACCTCAACAGCATAAAAGAACACAGACAAAATATTTTTTTAAATAGGAACAAAACTCCCTTTTTACTTTATCTTTTTATAACAGTGAACTTTTGAAAAAGTTTAACTATTCGATAAAAACCTTACAGCAAAAAACACCCGGACATCCTCTTGTCCATTAGAAGTAGTAAATACATGGTGGCTTATAGTCTTTCTTCAATAAAGCCAATGGAGCTAAAGGGAAAACAAGCACAAAAGCCTCTCCAGAACGACCTCCAGGAGTAGTGAAATTTATCCATCCACGATCAAGATAGAAAATATGAAATTATCACACTGAAAAGCACCACTTCCCGCTTTGCCAGCAGCACCAGCTAGTACTTCCCTTTGGTTTGCTCTATTTACAAGCAGCGTATCTTCTCATCTTTGCACATGGTCTTTCTCTACATTTGGAACTTCCCTCAAGCTCAAAGAGATGTATTCCTTCCCCCCACTGAAGTTTCAAGAATGACAAAAACTATTTCTTAAAAATATATCCACTTTCTTTGCCATGAGCAAAGCTGGCTGTTGCTGGAGAACTACAGTTAACCTCTCCATCACCCTACCATGGTATTGTAAACACATCCTCCAAATTACTTCAAATGCACACACAGGTCTGTAGCAAATATAAGGCAGCGTGACTTACCTTAGGCCACAATGAATTTGACTACAGACTATTTGCATAACCAAGGCTACTACTGGACCTCTCTCACAGCAAACAAAACAGACGTAAGATTGTAAGGATTAACCTTTTTGTGTTTTCCCCAAAGAAAAACAGATACAATAACCTGTTAAGCAGAGTTAGAACGTGTAGTTCAAGCAGTTACCACCCCTTACAACATGCAGTATCCACTCACTTGAACTCTTGTCATATGCTCTAAAATATTAAGGAAGAGTTTGCATTAACCTCTTCCATGCTTTGTATTCAGCCTACCTTCAGTGTCACTTTAAGTCCATCCTTCACAAAGTTTACTTTGCATTAAAATAGACCCAGAGGCAGCCAGCTTATCTTGCTGAGGAAGCAAACTACTTAGCTCAAAAATACAACCGCAAGGGCTTATGTAATTATGTCCAAATGCAATATATTATGCACTCAATATCCAAGATCCATCTCTCTTAACGTCCCCTGCAAACATCATTTGGTATCATTTATTAATTTTAGTTGATCAATTATACCCTGTAAGTCAGCATCACCACAGAAAACTAAAAATGAGTATAAGACATCAAATTACTAAGGATGAGAAAACTATTTCTAAAAGAACTTCAATAATTAACTCCAAGGACACTATACAGCATAATGCGCATGTTCAATGTATTTTTTTTTTAATAATTCTGAAGTCTTCTACAAGTACAGCATTACAAAGGCCTTGCCCTAATAAACACACTCTTATTTTCAAAATGAACATATTGCTAAAGTTTTTATCCAGACTTTCACCCCTCTTGCCTATTTGTCATCTCCAAGTCTTATCTAGTGATCCCTCCACTTGAGGTGATACAACTACAAAGGTTCATTTTCCAACTTCTCCCCATCTGTCTTTCATTATGCTGAAGACACACTCTTTATTTTTCTACTACCTTTCTTTTCTGAGCCAACTAGTCTCATTCACAAGCCCCCTTTCATGGCCTCCTATATCACTTCATTCTGTACCAGGAAGTCAGCTCTGTATCAAATCTGCCTCTTCTATTACTCACCTATTAAGTTTTCAACCCCCTTTATTCTTTTATCAACCCCTCTCCTACTACTGGCAGGGCTGCCTCTAGCCCTCTGCAAAACTATCATTACTGCCCTTTAAAACTCCTCTACATCAGGATCCTGAAAAAACATTGAGCAAGGTATGCTAATGCTGAGCTTCCCACACTGACTAATCTTATATCTCCTCTGCCTGTGCCTCTCTGTCACGCACTCTGACCTTCTGCCTTATATTTAAGAGCAATTTCTTTCAAGCAGAGGCTGACTTCTGCTTCTCGGTTTGTTGATGCTCACACCTCTGCGCTGCCATGATGCACTGAGGGGACCTTTTGAACATCCAGCCCAGCACCACAGCATGGCAGGAATGGCAGGAAGCACCAGGGGAGGTTCAAGGCAGACTCCTGGGGTTTTGGAGTCAGGGATACAGAGAATCTGAGGCCCACTACACTCCAACAGAAAAGGAGACATTGGCAGCTTATGCAGGGGTTCAAGCTGCTTTGGAAGTGGTTGGTACTGAAGCACAGCTCCTCCCGGAACCTCGACTGCCAGTGCTGGGCCCAATGTTCCAGGAGAGGGTCCCCTCTTCACATCATGCAACTGATGCTACACGGAGTAAGTGGGGTACACTGATCACAGAGCACAATCCAATAAGAAACCCCCGTTGCCCAGGGATTCTGGAAGGGATCATGGACTAGCCAGATGGCAAAGATTTTGGAATGTCACCAGAGGAGGAGGTGACACATGCTGAAGAGGCCTCACTGTATAATAAACTGCCAGAAAATGAGAAGCAATATACCCCATTCACTGATGGGTCCTGCCACGTTGTGGAAAAGCATCAGAGGAGGAAGGCTGCTGTACGGAAGCCTGTGTGACAAGTCACAGAAACTGAGTAAGAAGGTGAATCAAGACAGTTTGCAGAGGTGAAAGCCATCCAGCTGGCTTTAGACATTGCTGAACAAGAGACGTGGCCAGTGCTCTACTTCTGTAGTGACTCATGGATGGTGGCAAATGCCCTGGGGGGGTGGCTACAGCAATGGAAGCAGAGTACCTGGCCATGCAGAGGCAAACCCATCTTGGCTGCCCCATTGTGGCAAGATATTCCTACCCAGCTAGAGAAGACAGTTGTAAAAGTACATCATGTAGATACTCACGTACCCAAGAGCTGGGCCACTGAAGAGTATCAAAACAAGCAGGTGGATCAGGCTGCTAAGATTTAAGTGGCTCAGGTGGATCTGGACTGGCAATTTAAGGGTGATCAATGGGCCCATGACACTTCAGACCATCAAGGAAGAGATGCAACATACAGATGGGCTCATGAGTGAGGGCTGGACTTGACCATGGACACTACTGCACAGGTTATCCGTGAATGTAAAACATGTGCTGCAGTCGAGCAAGTCAAGTAGTTAAAGCCTCTCTGGTATGGAGGGCAACGGCTAAACTATAAATATAGGGAGGTCCGGCAGACCAATTTTATCACGCTCCCACAGACCTGCCAAGGCAAGCATCATGAGCTTACAATGGCGGAAGCCCCATGCCACTGCCCAAAACACTATCTTAAGACTCGAGAAGCAAGTCCTATGGTGACATGGCACCCCAAAAAGAACTGAGTCAGACAACGGGACTCATTTCCAAAACAACTTCATAGACATTTCGGCCAAATAGCATGGCATTGAGCGGGCATATCACATGCCCTGTCACACACGAGCCTGCAGGAAAACCAAATGATACAGTGGTCTGATAAAACTACACTGGTAGCAATGGGTAGTGGGACCTTCAAACATTGGGATACACGCTAAGTAAAAGCCACATGGCTAGTTAACTCTAGGGGATCTACCAATGGAGCTGGCCATGCCCTATCAAAACTTCCATGAAGGGGACAAAATCCCTATAGTGCACATGAAGAATGTATTAGGCCAGACAGTCTGGGTTAGTCTTGCCTCAGGCAAAGGTAAACCCACCCATGGGATTGCTTTTGTCCAAGGACTTGGGTGCACTTGGTGGATGATGCAGAAGGATGGGGAAATCCAATGTGTACCTCAAGGGGATTAACTTCAGGTGAGAATAGCCAATGAATTAAACTGCATGATATAAATTGCTATATAACCCTGCCCCTGGATGTCATCACTACTATAGTTGCTATATGCCATACCAATGGTATTACAGTAAGAATCACCCAGATCAATGTAGAATGAACTTCGATAAAACCAAGCTAAGCACAGCAGTGGTGGAACCAAAACTGGCTTAAGCAGCTGGTGCCCAGCAACTTCCTCAAGATCAAGATCTTCGACCTGCAGACCATGGGCTTGGGCCATAGCAGATACAGCAGCTGCAGGCTCCAGACGCAGCATGCAATGATTCAACACCACACACCATCTCTCCTGCCCCAAAAGACTTATGACAGATGAAGCCCAAAGTCACAGACTAAATGAACTCAACGGACACATTAGATGGATGGCCCATAGACTAAGGGAATGATATCTGTGTGTATATGTCCAAAGACAGGAAAAGTAGTGGTGATTAACTGAAATGTATTGGAAAGTGTAGGATTCTGGACATGATGTAGACTGTATGGAACAAGTAGTGGATACAGTCCTGTTTTCAGCTGTGATAACTTTCTTCCAAGTAGCTGGTATAGTGCTGTGGTTTGGATTTAGTATGAGAATAACATTGATACCACACTGATGTTTTAGTTGTTGCTAAGTAGTGCTTATACTAAGTCAAGGACTTTTCAGCTCCCCATGCTCTGCTAGCAGGGAGGTACACAAGAAGCTGGGAGGGTGCACAGCCAGGACAGCTGACCCAAGCTGGACAAAGGGACATTCCATACCATATGACACCACACTCAGTATATAAACTGGGAGAAGTTGGCCAAGGGAGTGGGATCGCTGCTCGGGAACAGGCTGGGCATCAGTCAACACATGGTGAGCAATTGCACCGTGCATTGCTTGTTTCGTATATTCTATTACCATTATTATTATTTTCTCTTCCTTTGCTATCCTATTAAACTGTCTTTTCTCTCAGCCCATGAGTTTTACTTTCTTTTTTTTTTTTTCCTTTTCTCCCCATCCCACCAGGGTTGGGGAGGAGTGAGCAAGCAGCTGTGTGGTGCTTAGTTGCCAGCTGGGGTTAAACCACAACTGATATAATGATTACAGCCCCTAAAATTTTGTTAGTATGAATAAAAAATGGCAGACTTAGCATTTCCATAGACTACAACTGCACTTATTTTTAAGAGAACACAACCTTGCAGCAAAGGTGGCTAACTGGGCTGCATTAGGAGTGTCACCAGCAGGTCAAGGGAGGTGATACCATCTGCTGAGCACTGGTGAGGTCACACTGGAGTACTGGGGTCCACTTCTGGGCTCCCCAGTACAAGGGAGACATGGGCATACTGGAGACAATTAAGGGCCATAAGGATGATTAAGGGACTGAAGCATCTCTCCCGTGAGGAGAGGCTGAGAGAGCTGGGACTGTTCAGCCTCGAGAAGACTCTGGGGAGACCTCACCAATTGGTGACACCACCAATACCTGAAGGGAAGATGTAAAGACAGAGCCAGGCTCTGCTCAGTGGTGCCCAGCGACAGGACCAGAGGTGATGGGTACACACTGAAATATAGGAGGTTCCTTCTGAACATCAGAAAATACTTTCTTACTGTGAGGGCGACCAAGCATTGGCACAAATTGCCCAGGGATGTTGTGGAGCTTCCCTCCTTGGAGACATTCAAAAGCTGCATAACACAGTCCTGGGCAACCAGCTCTGGGTGGCTGGACCAGATGACCTCCAGAGGTCCCTTCCAACCTCAGCCACTCTGTGGTTCTGCTCTCCGTGTCAAATGCTTTGCTGAAGTCAAGACAGACCACATCCACCGCTCTGCCATCATCCATCCACCTTGTTATGCCCTCATAAGAGGCTATGAGGTTGGTCAAGCACGACTTCCCCTTGGTGAAGCCATGCTGACTGCCCCCAATGACCCTCTTACCCTTGATATGCCTTGAGATGGCACCAAGGATAAGCTGTTCCATCACTTTCCCAGGGATGGAGGTGAAGCTGACCAGTCTATAGTTACCCGGGTCCTCCTTCTTGCCCTTTTTGAAGACTGGAGTGGCATTTGCTTTCTTCCAGTCCTCAGGCACCTCTCCCATTTCCCAAGACTTGGCAAAGATGATGGAAAGTGGTCCAGCAATGACTTCAGCCAGCTCCCTCAGCACTCGTGGGTGCATCCCATCTGGACCCATGGATTTATGGATGTCCAGATTGCTTAATTGGTCCCTAACCCAGTCCTCAAATGTCATACCTAATTTTGGGTTAATGCAAAAGCCACCAACAATGCCCAAGTGTCTGAGGTCTACAGTTCAGAAGGCAATAGCAGGGCAGAAAGCATGCTAGTAAAGGCTTTAGGTTTTTACGTCAGTAATAAATCACTCTCTTCAGAGACCAACTATTCAATATATCAAATCACAAACATCAACTCTGCAAGTCACACATCTCCACACAGGCAACATTTCCTAATATAAAAAACAATAATCCCAACTTTCCCTGCCTGTTTAATTACTAAGCAAATACAATCCAGAGTAAACCATCTTTATAAACACAAGCTAGCAAAACTCTGAAAACAGAAAAACACACAGCAAACAAAAGACTATACTGTCCATTGGGATACAAAACACTCCCCAGAATCTGCTTGAAAAGCATTCCTACACAAGATCATCACCTAACACTCTGTAACACATAACAAGGATCCTACAGTTGGGGATGGGGCAGACTGCATTACTGCACTGCTCTTTTCTGTTTGCTCAAAGCTGTAAGATTTCTGCTAACATTCCAGTCGCCTCCTTCTGTGTGTTATTCCTGAATGACCTTGGCTCTTATTGTTTCTGTGGCAATACACTTCTTTGAAGCACAAGACTGCTCTAAAATAAATCATGTAAGAAGGGTAATAATGCCAGAAACACTGACTTATTCCTAACATTGCCAAACAGTTCTAAATGCAACCTATTTATCACATGACCTACTTCTGTCCTCAAACATGCTGATGTCATCATCTGAAGAATAAAATGCTGTCACCATTTTCACTTTATAGGTGCAACTGTAGTGTAATCACTACTTACTGTGCTGCATAACTAACTATTCTGTGTTTAAAAAAAAAAAAAAAAAAAAAAAGGGGGGAGGCAAAAAAAGCTAAGTGACCTGAACTGAAAATTGAACCATTTGTCTAGAAGCCCATATGTGAAAACGGAATCTTATCAGTTTGTGGCTTTGCTGGGTTTTGGTGAGTTTTCTTTTATTTTTATGTTAGTCTGAACAGCTGAAGTTGACGTGCTCTCTTTTCCCACCTCCTAGAAAACCTCTTTGATGGGACATCTCGTGGAATAGTGCTGAAAGCTGGCTTGTATGGCATTACTCACAACAGCACTACTCATAATAAATAAGAATGGAATACTCTGTCCTCATAGGCTAAAAAACAGGTAGAAGCCTGGTAAAGAAAAGTATTTGAACGTTAAGTACAGAAAGCAGAGGAAAAACAGTAACTTATCTACAAAATACAGATATTTACAGGAAAGAAAAAGGGACAAACCGAATTTTCTTCCTCCTCTTCTAGTTCCCTCTGCTGTTCCTCATGTCGTTTTGCCTTTATCTCCATAGCTTCAGTGATCAGGTCCCTTAAAATTGAAACTGGCTTGGCATTCTTAATAAATGTGTGCTAGAAAAAAAAAATCATATAGCATCACTACAATAGTTACGCTTCAGATGTAACTACAAATATTATTGAACACCACAGATCTCAGTGATCAATATTATTTTACATTACATAATAATTAAAATCTACACTAACAACATACAATATCTTTTAGGAGTTTTATAACTAAGATTTTACTTTAACTATTTTTAATAACAGCGAGCCTTGGGAAGTGTAATCATATAACAACTGGTTTATAGTTAAGGATATAATTGTCCAAAAGAAACATGCAGTAAGTAGTAAATAAATAGAGCGGTGACTGACATAGAAAAAACAAACTTTTTCAGATTTTCAGTTACAGAATTTAATTAATCTTAACAAACCAACAGCATAAATTAGCAGCTGTAAGAAAAGTAACTATAGCTGCCTGCTTCAACAAACCTGTACTTTATAAATCATAAAACATTTCTTGATGATGCTGAAACGTTACTTTTAGCAGGAAGACTAATTTTTTTAATTCAAGGCCATTTAAAACATCACTTCTTCCTTTAAGACAAAACGTGCATGATACCATTTACATTTATTTTGCTGTCTAGTAAACACCTGCTGTTAGAAAAATTCTGATTTTTGCATCATTATATGCAAACACAATTTAGGCAAAAGGTGACTCTAAGCACCTCAGATATATATTATTAAATATTAAAAAAATGTTTACATGAAGAACAGAATTGATGAAGCCTAGTGTCCTATACCTGTTCTCTATTTTGTCGCTTAGTATATCAATTCAATCACTCTCCTTTTCCTCCATGATCTTTCCCCACAAGCAAAGCAGCACTTCCATTTTCCCCTACAGCACCTCCAGCTCCATCACACATGCTCCAAACTCCAGCTGTGGGAAAAGGCAACACGTACTTGTGCTGTTTGGTTGTCTGGTCAGTAAGCACATGGAAAGGGGAACGCTGAAGCTTTTCCCCCGCCCCCGCTCCTTACTTTTACACATTAATGCAAATATCTTCTATCCAGCTGCTGGTCTTCAGCTAACCACACAAACTTCAAATCTTTAAGGTCTCAAGTGATGATTTATACATCATATGAAAATCTAAAACTTTCAATTTTTACACTCCTTGCAGTCTATATTTTCATGTTCTCACACTGTGGAAAATAAAATATACGTAACATGACTTACAAATTTGATGATATATTACTGCAAATTACTTTGCAAAATGTTTATGTTCTCCTTGGAGTGGAGTTCACTTGAATTAGATTTCAAAAGAGGCTATTGCTAGCTAGAGGCAGAATAAGTCTAGCATGAGTGTCTTACAGATGAAATTTCCAAAAATCAGATTCATTTGTAGACAGATGAACAACTAAAATTAACAGTAATATTTATCAATAGCAGCAAAAAGCATAAAAGAACACTAAATTACAAAAAAAAAAAAATCAATTAATTTGGAATCAGGAAAGTAAATGGAGCAAAGGACCTATCAAAATTTTTCACTCTGTCTCATTATCAAAGCAAGCTTATTTACAGGAAATTTTACATTCCATTTCAACCATCATGGAACCTATTGTATTTTTTTCTAGAAATCTTCTCCTCCCTTCACTACCTTTGCTCTTTGTCTCCTTTGGCCCCATATTTGTGTTATGCTCTGCCTTCAGGGCTGTCTTAATAAGCCTACAAGTAACTAAGGAACAACGACTTTCTTCACATTTTCTCTCTCCCACACCCACTGAAATCCATGGCCCCTGTAAAATTGTGTCCAATTCACAAAGACTAAATCTTTTTTGACAGATCAGTCCCTCCTGTTCAGTTGTAGTTCTTTGAAATCTCTCTGCTTGATTTCTATCTCAGTACCAAAAAGATGCAACTGTTGAACTTCTGCAGCGCTAGCAGGCTCGGGTCAGCGAGCTGGGGAAGCCCGGCACAGCCTCTCTGGGCTCTGTGGACCCAGCTGGTATAACCCAGCCCAAGAGCAAACTCCTTATACTGCCCATCTGCATCAGACCCTTCTAGGACACAGAGCAACCTGTCTGCTTAATTTCCCATGACCAGAAGGGCAGATTGAACGTAATCCATGGATGGTCCACATTGAGGGGTAACCTGGGCTCAAGTCCTTTACTTAACACTTGCCTAAAGCCTGAGATCTATCAAGGGCCTCTAACCACAAAGAAAGGATCCAATTTTAATAGCAAGAACAAGCCCTAAGCTATATAAAGAGCAATTAATTTTTAGAAGTAGCAAGGGACAAATAAATTGGGGGCATTTGTATTTGACAAAATGCAAAATAAATGCGGCATGATAATAGTTAAAATGAGATTTGCCCTTGGAAATTTTTAAGACAGTTCTGGTTTGAGACCAGAAGAAAAAAGCCATAAAACTTGCATTTCCTCAGTAATTTAAATACTGACCTGTAGCAGCTGTGTTGCTGTAGCTCTTTGTTCAGGATTTTTCACTAAGCATTTCTTCACAAAATCTGTGAATTCATCTGACCAGAGCTCTGGCTTCCGGAAGGTTGGAGGGGGATTTGTAGGAATCATAAAAATAGCCTAGATAAAAATCAAACAACAATAGCAAGTTTAAACAAAACCCATCATCACAGCACTGAAGCCAAGTAAATAAATTGCTTTATCCACCTTTCTTATCAGGCCAAGAATCTGGAAGACAAATTTTAAGTAAGCTAGGATTTCCACCCAGATTGAGATCCAGGAAGTAAATCCAGCTGCTACTAATGTAGCTACTTCCCATTAGATTTTCTCTATTTAAACTGCATCTCGTTGAGCCCATCACTTGTTATTCTATCCATTGCTGTTTATCAGTCTCGAGAGACGATTTTGCCCTTTTGAAAATTCTCAGTAGAAATGACAGCACTGCTCATTTAAACAGACACACATGAAGTTGCTGTGAAAAGACAAGTTCACCTTCCCCTCGCTTAGATGCATTTAGTTTTATAGAAGAATTGCTTAGGAAACTAGAATTACTATTTCCTCTTGCATTCATAGTTCTACAGATGTAGTTTTAAAACTTGCTTTTCCTAGTATTTCCTAAATATAATAATTCCTCCTAATAATTCTTCCTAATAATTCCTAAATAAGTTAAGAAACGTATGATAAAATACCGAAGATAACACTACAAGATGACAAAAATAATCAACTAACTTGTCCACTAGCAGTGAGAATTTACTTAGAAAGGTGGTGTTTTACCTATAAAACAGGAATTTCACACTGTCAAGAACCGTACGTAGAGAGATTTTTCAACAAGGAAAAAATATTCATCCTATGTAAAGAAATGTTTGTCTTACTAAAGATTATACGTACTGTGCCATTTTCTCTACAATTTTTTCCCCAGATTTTCCTCTAATTATACATTTACAGTTGTAGGGGGGAAAAAAGCAGTACAACTCTGATAGGCTACTGTAAAATAATTGTAAATTTTGAACTTCCGTATGTATTATCTCAAACGCATTCAGTATCACTGCTTAAGATTTACAAGACAACAACACAGTATTCAGAACTGGCTCTACTGACAGCAATAATAAGCTATTATTTTCTTGTGAAACCATTTTCCAAAGTGAAAGGGAATAAAAGTTTTTCATTTGTTTTTCTACAAGCATAGGTGGAAATATGTATTCAGAAAAGGCCAAAAAATTGAAATGAGAGATTACATAGACTGCTAGCATCGCAGGGGCTCCAGAAGCTTCAACCTGTGTTTGAAACACGGGCAGAAGGGAGATAGAACTTCCTGAGATTGTATCCATAGCTTCTAAGAAGGCTGACTGGCCTTGAAACTCGGTTTAACTTGTTCAAACCCTCATTCTACAACACTTCTCATCTGCTGAAGAAAAGTGGAACCATGCAAAACAATGAAAACCTGTTTACTATAATTTTAATTTTAAAAATATTTCAATACTGAATAGCTTGCTTTAATTCAAATACCTAAAACATTTACAAAACTCAATTCATTATCTGCCTAATACAAGAATTACAAAAAAGACCTGGGCATTTTGTTTAATCAAGATGTATGCTCTACATTTTCAGTGGGCAGCCGTGCCAAACTGGTATATGAACTCAGATATGAGACGTGGCACTCTTTTACTCCGCAATTGCTTGTGATACCAGATTGTCAGTACAAGTGAAGTGCTCCTGGTGTAAATGCAGCGGCTAACAAATTCAGCTGTTTCTGTCCTTGACAGTAATGATCTCTTCTGAACTTTGAACTGATGACATTTAATCTTATCTTTAGCTGCTCTTAACAGCCAGCTCTGCAGTAGCTATTGAAAACACACAGCTGTAACAGAAGACCAGTAACTGCTGTTTATGTGGTGCCAAAACACACACCTCCTGTTTGATAATAAACATTGACCTGTCTCTCTGCAGGTACACAAAGCTTAGTTTTGGAGTCCTACTCAGCTCCAAAGTTCTGGGAAAAAATATTTGCCTTTGCCAATTATTTTCATCAACTACACAGCAGTTAAGAACCACAGCAAAGAAGTGACTTCTTTATAATTCACCAAGGACAAGAAGAAAGAGGGAATTCATGAATCATTCTTTTATGGCAGGCAATAAAAGTCACAAAAAGAGATATTCAAGAGCTAGAGTTAAGGTCCTAAATCCACGTTTATGCTCTGTATGTTTGTTGAAAATATCTACTTCAGAAACATGTATATTTATTTAATGCAGCTTTCTAAAAATCTTCATGTGACACGAGCTGTGTTAGTTGAAAATTTTAGATGCATTTTCTACACACAGTAAAACATATAGAAACTACTTATTTGAAATGTTTCGTCCAACTTGTCAATTATGCCATGCCCTTGCAAGCCTGTACCTCTCCTCCTCAGCCCTCAGCACTCCCTTTTATTAACTACCCACAAATGCCAGTTTTCCACTTCATCTTCCCCCTCTGCTTCCTCATTTTGCCTTACATCTCTGCAGAAAAGTTACACTCTCTCTCTCTTTCAAAACACTCTGATTTAGCTTCCACCTAATCCTGTTTCCTTCCAAGGAGCCTGCAAGGCAATCCCTGGAGAATTACAAAGCTAGTCCCAAATCTCCAGGTATAAAACCAAAATGCTCACCTGATAGGAATATATTCTTCCTTTTCGCTTCCATTTCTTGTCAAATACATCTTTTCCATCCTAAAAGAACTCCGCCCTATTTTTAAAACAAAACTAAGCTGTTTCGGTCACTCTGTTCCTCCAGTCCCTATGTTCTCCTAAACTATTACTTGTAGTAATGTTTTGCTTCCACCCACTTACCATTTTCTCCCGGGTTTCCCACAGCTATTGGTATGAGTTCAGGTCTCACCTTAGAGCTGATGGCAACGCTCCCACAGCCAGCCTTAGACAACTGTTGCTTAAAAGAAAAACCAAACCAACAGCACCAGCTAGCACTCAATATAAGCTCCCAACCACTCAGTTCCAGGGGTTGAACAACTGCAGGAAACATGGAGAAGTTGTCCAGAGGACAAAGGCTCTGACAAACTGTGCAAGAGCTGAGGCTAATTCTTCTCTCTCACCTTCCACACTCCCTTACCCACTCCCCTACATCTGAGACAGACTGGCACGTCTTACTCAAATAACACATCAAACATACAGCAAAGGGGTTAGATCATATGACTGAGTCTTCAGTTTTAACCATGCAATTTTTTAAATTTTTTTTTTTAGGGAAAAAAAAATATCACCTCTAAGCTGTGAGACATCAGAACTCAGGCCTGAGGAACCACAGCAGCTTAATCAGTGTTTGTCTTCACCTGTCTGTGACAGAGCCCATTCCAAATTTGTCCTGCACTGGCCCTTCCACCTCTGAACCTTGAGCCCAACTCTGCTTTGAATCATCTTCCATATGTTGCTCTGTGGCAAGTCCTACACCAAAACCAGAATCCAGGGCAAATTACAGTATATGCATGACAAAGGATGGGGGGAAGCTGTACCATCCAGGGCAGTTTCCATGGCCACTTGTGAACAGGGCACTAGACAATCTCACAGCTTCTACCATATATGTTGCCTGGAACCACCTACCTGCCCAATAAGCAGCAGTTATGGTTCAGCTGAACACTGAACTGAAGACCACGTCTTATATGAGAACAGAACTGCACAAGTCAGGACATGATCTTATTTTTATTATTCTTAAAGGGCCTGGCCTTTTAAATGAAGTCCAGGCTGAAAACATTTTTTTCGTGGAGGTTCTTTTATGGACAATTTTATTGACATAAAAATGTAATCAGATTGATTAGGAAACACCTAAAGAAAAATGAGACCCTCATATACTACATTTGGAATTTCCTAATCAGAAAATCCTTGCAATTCATTCTTCCTGTCAGTCAGGGTAACATATCTGAATTTCACATAGCCCATGAACACATTCAATAATCAATATTAATTTGGTAGAGGTACTATGTCTTTGGGGTTTTAGCTCCTTGAATAACTAATCTTTACTGTTTAAATAAATAGAAGAAAATCAAAATAACTTGCACTGTTATTATTTGCACAGTATTATTAATGCTACTGAAGAAGACAAAGATTTTTATATTGTGGAGATTTTATAATTTTCATCCTGTGAAGGTCCATTGCCAGAATCTACAGAGAAACTTTTTTAGAAAGAGTGTAAGGATGTAAGACATTCATAGGCAGTTTGTGACTCCACAGGTTTTTGCACCACAATTATACTACTTAGTTTATCACTCTACTGCTGAAAACAAACTCAAAAATACATTCCAACTCAGTAACACATTCTAGAGTATGAAATCCTATTTAATGCAGGGGGAGGTAATAAATACTGAATCTTGTAACATTTTATTAGCTTTAGAAACAGAATCAGCTGAAAGACACATTTTTTTCTTTGTGATAGATGTTGTGGAACTTCCCTCCCTTCTTGAATAGCCTCCCAAAAGGTGATTGAAACACCGCTAATTATTCAGTTACACACTTCAACAGCTGTCTAGAGATGAAACACCAGCACAGACAAGAAGAGCGAGATACCAGCAGGTTCTACACTGTTTTTTTTGTTCTTGTTGGGTTTCGTTTGGTGGTGGTGGTGGTGGTTTGGGTTTTTTTTTTTTGTTTGGTTGGGGATTTCTGTTTGTTGGATTTTGGTTTTGTTTTTCAATTCATAACTACAGTGTTGTTCCAATAAAGCTTGTTGGAAAACGTTGTAACAATGAAAAACAAAGTTACTAAACAATTCCTCCTGTTTAAAGACAAAGAAGTCAGTTTATGATCTGTTTCAGTGTAGATAATAAGTTTAATTGTTAGAAGCACCCTAAAAATCACCAGTTTCCTCCTCCCACCTGCAAACACAGTAGCTAACGAAGATCCAGTGCACTCACACTTTTTGTGCAGAATTACAAACAGGCCTGGTTCCATCACATCTATCTATCACATCTATCAGATACCTGATCCAGGGAGATTCTCAGTATCCCTCAAGTTTGATAAAACCTCTAACTGCAATCTGAACATGCGATTCAAAACGTTTGAAAAGCTTTATTGTCTTTCTGTGCAAAATACTACTTCTGCTGAAGCAGCCAATACTAATTCGTACTCTTCCTTCTCAGAAAGAAAAAGTAGCTCCTCAGTCACACACCAGTTCTTGCTCACCCGATTATACCTGTGTTTTTGCAGAAGGTAAGAGCTGCTCTTTACTAATTAATCTCAGTGACAAGAGAAACTACAACTAGAGAGATCAACAAGGAACTACTCAAATCAAAATTGTGCATGCCATGGCCCATTCAGTGTTATTTTCTTCATTTTCACTGCCTGTCTCATACCTCACATACTTGTAGCAATGAAGTGGCTTGAAGAAACACACTAAGAGCATTCATTTCAATGTTGCACAGGAAATGCTGAATAGCTTACCCTGAATTAAAGACTAGAGAAAGACAAAAGTTGTCAAGTAAGTTTCATCCTCTTAATATGTTTTTAAACTGTGTGTCCTAAAAAGCATTTACTGCAGATACGTTCAGCGAATAAATACTCCAGACTGATCTAGCCACCCAATGGATAACTGCTTCTCCCATATCTTAGCTAAAACATATTTTTGGTTTAAGCTAAAATATTGAAGAGGCTATTACCAATTTACAAGAGAAAAAATGTTCATTGAAGTTACTTATTTTTCAGTCCACTCTGATAATCCAGAGAAAAACGCTTGGAAATGCCAACTAAGGAAACAAAACAACCAACTAACCAACCAAAATAAAACAACACCCAAAAAACCAAACCAAAAACCAAACACCAAAAAAACCCAACAAAACCAAACCAAAAAAAAAAACCAAACAACCAAACAACCCTACAAAACCACAACCAACCACAGCAATTACATTATTCTGAAAACTAGATCATCAAATAGAAACAAAACACTTTCCACCTTTCACAAAATTTGAAAAAATAATAGTACCAAATATTAGAAAGCACCTACTCCTAGCAATAAGATTAGATGTCCAACATTAAGCCAAAACGTAAATATTCCTTTCCTATCACTGTTCAACCAAAACAGCACTTTCTTCACTGCGAGTCAGCAATGAGCGTTCATCCAGCTGAGCAGCAGCAGGAGAACGCTGTGCTGCTACATCCACCAGCCTCACGATCTCCCAGCAAAGCACAGCTGGAACTACCAATGTAGGCCTAAATGCAGGAAGGGATAAGCAGGGATTTAGTCCAAAGAACTTTTGACAAACAGTAACTGATACAGAATTTTTAATCATAATGAAGGGAAATACGTGTGATGTCTAACAGGCAATTCTCCTGTGTTCTCTTCAATAGTTCTTTAGTAGTGACCACTGATTAAATCATGTACACAATACTACATACCGTAAAAAAAGATTGAAAGTATTTTAGGATAAAATGACAGATACCTCACATATTAACAGTAAGAGCATTAAAAAAAACCACAAACAAACAAAACCCACACAACAAAAAACCACACACAAAACCAAACACAAAACCACTGTTACCAGTGGTTTAACAGCCACATGCTGTCACAGGCTTCCCTCTGCTACGATGACCTTTGCTGTTCAAAGCAAAGTATGATGCACTTAAGATGTAAAGTAATAAAGTAATAAAAACAGAGAAAAAAAATACATAATGAACAGAATAACCACATGATTAACAGTAAAGATGGGTGACTGAAAGATAAGCCATCTATATTGATCTGTATATTTATTATTGCTAGTAAGTCCATAACATTTTGACAGCGTTACAATAGGTCAAGAACATAAAGATACCAATCTCAAACATTTCACTACAGTAAGTGCAACTGTAAAACTACTGAAAAGAATCAACCCTTGCCTTGTTAGAACCATCACGCAACAGAGCTGTGCCTTAAGACTCACCTCCAAACTTAATCTTTCTACTAAATGTGGGAGCTGGACTTGATGGCCCTTCTGGGTCCCTTCCAACTTCATTTATTCCATGATTTTATAATACTTCCTTTCTAAAAGTTGTTTCAAATTTCAAAAGAATATTACAGGTAATTTTTTCTGTGTCAACAGCTTGAAGAAATCGGCATTCTAAGGCCACAAGTTCCTTTAGTTTGGGGTTTTTTTTGGTGTGGGTTTTGTTGTTGTTATTTCTTACTGATTTTAAACTAGTTCACTTACAACAACTTCACAACCAATTTTTGAATCCCATAACATAGCGTAACTTAAAGTTCTACCATATCCTGAGATAAATCTGCACTGGTATATTTAAAAGGTGGAATTTATTGCACTGGCTGTTATCCAGTTAGCAAGACAAAGAGTAAGTTCCCCTGCTAACTCATCTAAAAGGTTCGTGTCATCTGTATATGTCCATTCATTATATATAAATACGCATTACCACCAATCTTTTCCCAGAAATATCACCTCAGTGTGCTGTCCTACTGCCAGTTAATTGACCAGTTTATCCAGAGTTGATTTTTTTGGTTTTGCTTCATGTTTGAAAGTTTCTTTACCTCTCATAAGTCATCACCTGTACTATCCAAAGAGCAACTCAACAAATGATTGGATGGAGTTGTATGCAAAGGAACAACTCCATTTATCTGCAGTGACCTTTGCTTGCTTATTTCTTCTTCCTCTCCCTTCAAATCCAGCAGACCTATCAATATTTCTCCAGGCTTTCTTCTAACATATTTAAAGAATTCCCTATGATTTGGGGGAAGAAGTCATCATGACTTTTGCCTGTAGCTTTTTCAGCCATTATTTTGTCCCAGCTTTCCATCTCCTGCTTTAAATTGGACTAGTTTGAGTTTTTCTACCCAATTCAGTAGGGCTATTTTAATTTCCTGAACCCAACTTTTCAGCACAAAATATTCTTGAATTCTGCCAATCAACTCAATGTTGTCCTCCCGTTTCCTTTTTGTTTAGAGACATAACATTCAAGTTTTCATTTCATCTGCAAGGTTACACTCATTGATGTCAGGGAAGTTACAGCAGAAAAGACAAACAGAAACTTGATCTTCAAAATTCTCCTTCAACTGAGATAGCAAATCATTAAAGAAGGGCAACAAATGCCTTTTGAAAGTCTGTAGAAATTAAAAATAAAGCATGGAAATATCTGCAATCTCATGAACGTTTTTTAACTGTTCTTCTGCTTCACTGAGGTTTTTTGCTGTTTCTTTGGGTTTTTTGGGGGATGGGAGGGGAAGGGTGTTTTAGAGAAGTGAAATTACACAATTCTCAAAGCAAAGGCATTCACTGAAACAAAAATAATTTCAGGCTACTCAAGATTTTGTGCTTAATCTACCCCAGGAAGCTAAAGGTTTTGATTTATTTTTTTATAATTGACATTTACAGGAATTTTCAGAGAAAAATATCTAACTTGCAAATAATCTCATATAGTTACGAAACAGTATAATTACTCAATATTTTACTGAAAGGCTATATTGAAAGTTCACATCAACAATAATAACAAGTTTCCACAAGACCATGAAAGTCAGCAAGTCTTAGAAACAAGAGTTTCAAACAACTGAAAAGAACTGCATCATTCAGACACTATCTAGGACAATATCGCCAAAAATATCACACATCGAAAGGGAGACCTAAGTGAGTTGTGCTGAAGAGGACACAACCTCAGCATCAGGTAAGCAAGACATATCTAATCAGGATGGGGAAGAAGGGTGCATGCATGTATGCACCCGTGTGTTGGGGTTTTAAGATTTCCACCTCCCCCCCTTCAACAGGGGGGTGGGAGAGTTTTCAGGGGGGTGCTTAAAGAAGAAGAAAAGTAAATAGATATTCAGCTGTCTTTAGACTGAAAGAAGTACGTGATGTAGTGCTTTAACCTTCTAACTCCATTTTTACTTGGCACAGACTTGGAAAAGAAGGTATTTTTACATAGCTGTATAGGAGAAAATTCCCTTTTGATGACAGGCAACACAATCTCTTTGTGAGGAAATCACCACAACAGAGAGATGGGGCCACTTCAGACCACTGGCCAATTTGAGGTTCTACCATAACCCTCAGGGAACTTCACCAAAATTTCAAAGTGTCTCAGATCCAACTATACACGATGGCAAGATCTCTGCGCAAGAGCCAGGGACTCGGTGCCCCAAGGCTATTTCCCAGCCACACACGTGTCCAGGAATCAAAAGAGGAACCAGGTGTCTCGTGAATGTAGGTACTTCTCTCAGATAGAAGCGTCCTGCAGTCACTTAAATCGCCCCCTTTCACGGAATCCAAGAGATCTAAAACATAAAAGTCTTGAAACCGAACAAGTTTTTCTTTTTTTTAGCATTGAACTTGAACAACTAGGGTTTTGTTAACAGTTACAAAACATGGAAGTGGTTGTAAAAGTGCACATTACATGACTGAGCCCAGGGAACACTCTCTTGATTAATTCAGTCGTCTTTCACCGTAGTTTCTTTTACTCTTGATGCAGTACTATCTTGAAAATCCACAGACACAATGCCTGCAAGGTTCCAATTCTGTTACCCAGACTAAGAAACTTACTCTCCTTCCAAGAAAACTCCAACTAGCTTATTTTAATAATAAAATCGTTTCTCTTCTTCCCACAGTATTTTCTGCAGTTTCTGAGAAAACAAGGCAGTGATTATATCCAGAAATATATTAACATTTACCAAGACATGAAGTGGAAAAACTGCATTTGCAATTATATTTACTAATAAAATAGTCAAGGACTGTGTAACTTATATTTGTGAGAAAAAGCTGTAGTAAACTTGCTGGACATTAAATGTGAAACTTCTGCCATAACCACACACAGTAGTAATGACAGAAGGCATTCAAGAAATATGCAGTAGTTCTTTATTCAGGATATGTTAGACCTCCAGTAGCAGTATTGTGTTCAGTTTTAGGCATCGCACTTTCAGACATGTGAACCAACTGAAGATGGTTCAAAAGACAGCAACTATAGTGCTTAGATATTTTAAAACCACAATCTGTAAGGAAAGATTGAATGAATTAGGAATGCTTAAAGAAGAGGTGACTATAGTGAGAAACATGGTAAGAGTCTCCAACAAGCCAAATGCCAGTTCAAAGGGGGAGAAAATATTCTTTTTTTCAAGTCTATAAAGAATAGGAGAAGAACGAATGAGTTTCAATTTCGACAAAAAATACTCAGTTACAGAGTAGGAACGTTTCCTGTAAATCACCTGAGAAGTTTGGCACTGTATTCTATCAGAAGTTAGACACAGCTTCAGAATTGTATGATCAAAATTTGGGCATGTATTTCAACGACCTCTTCCACCACCGTCAACTCCCCATTTGCCCAGTGCTCATGCAAATCACGCACTCTCAGAAGACACAGCATTTTCCCCATGTCTAACCTGAAAATTCAGTGAACGAGTGCATTAGTCAAAGACTAAATTAAATGAAACTCCCTGTGCATACTTCATAGGTTGCTCTCTCCCTGCAACGGCTCCTCTGCCTCTGATTCTATGTGGATTATGTAAGGACTTACATTTAAGAGTCAATACTTCGAGCAGTTACAGGTAGCACAGAAGAAAGCAGGAATTTCATCTAGTTGTGTCACGACTGTAATAGAGTCTTGCTAGAAAAATAATCTGCACGCTGTGAGTTTATAAACCTATAGCAGCTGACAGCTCACTGGGATGTCCAAAGGTGACTTTGCTAATAATAATTAAAAAAAAAAAAAAAGGAGTATTATCATCTTCAGTCAGCCTAAGGACAGAAACAGGATCATGTTTAACAGAAGAAACATGAAACGCAGAGGAACAATGCTCAGAACAACGTTTGCAGCTTCCTACTTCACCATTTACAACACCAACAGATGAACAGGTGACAACAAAAGCCAACCACTGGCACAAAGGAAAACAACCCACTTGCCCACTTGCAGTGCTCAAATTAAGAACTAAAATTAAACTGACAGATCACAACATTTCAGATATTAAATGCCTACATCCCACTGAAATAATGGAAATATCTAATTAATTACAGAAGATTTCCTAGTCTATGAAAGAGTAACGGAGTATTAACTTCTTATGTCTAAAGCTCTGCCTGTCTTCAAGCAAAGAAGGAAAAATTCCTCTCCCATCTCTGCTCCACTAATACCAGAGAGAATACAAGACTCAACATTGCTGCTTTCACAGCTACCAAGTACGTAGAGAGAACAGTGTTACTGTCCTTGCCTTAGCTGGTATTTCCAATATTCTCCCTAATAGCTTCATAAAAATATCATTTACATTGTAGTGTCTTAATTGGATTGCTAGATTAGTGTAAAAGTTATGTACAACCTTTCCAGTAAGGAAATGTAGTTGCTAGAGAAAAATCTAACTTTTTTTTTCCCAAAGTCAGAGTTAAAATTCAAATATACCACAGGAACTGACATTTCAGTTCTTCATGACACTTTTACCTCTTTGTAGGTGTAAGCATTGCTCTCTGAAACAGAAAGCAAGAAATATGAACCATGTAACAGCATTCAAAAGTAATTCTACCAAATGACAAAGGTAAAACAACATACCAAAATCTGGACAGGCTACATAGATTTTAAAAAATTTTTTAAAATCTTTTTGAAATGGTATTGTGTCTGGTGAAACTGGAATTTGTAATGACTGGTCAGCATTTAATAACTGTCACAACATACATCCTAAGGAAGATTCTTCCTGAAGGGAAAATGTTCCAAAGAGAAAACATACAGACAAAATTCAAATGCCAGGTACCATGTTTTAAAAAACAAGAGTAAAAAGTAAAAGGAATTGTGAGCTGAAGTTGGTTCCCCATATCTTTAGCTTTATTTATCAAACTGAAAAATCTCTCCAACTTTCTCTTTTCCTGTATAAGACCAAAACTATGAGATGTTCTGTTTGTATTACAATTACACTAATTCATTGCAGGTCACTTGCTTTTTACTGAGTCCAGATGACATTTAGTAAGTTAAACATGGGCCAATTAACTTAAAAAAAATAAAAAATAAAAAAAAAAGATGGGGGGCTGATTGCCACTGGGTAGGTCATACAGTGGCTACAGAACGCAATTGCTTGAATTACATTTTGACTAACATCAAACACAGAGGTGAAGCTAAAAACTACCTTTTCTTTTTCTGTACTCCTTTCTAGACTTCTCACATCGAAATGTACTAATTTAACAGCCATCTCTTTCCCACCCTGAGGTGACAGCTACGAATGGGCTCACCAGCAGTTTTTATTGTTTCCTCTTTCTCCACTCAATTAAAAGAAAAACAAAACAAAACACATTTTTAATATTCTAAGAAGTACAAACAATGTAGTTTCCACTTTATTTTTAATATCCCCAGTGGCTAACTAACCTTTTCAAGCCTGCTCATTTGAACTTTCCAGAGTAAAAAAGAATAACATTGCACTGGAGATTTAGTGAACACTAAAAATAATAATGGTCTAAGCCTCTTCTATTTCTACAATAACATTTATATTCTTAAATCAACCTGAACCGCCATGTAATTAGCCATACAGTAACCTTTACTGATAATGCAGAGAAACTAGTTCCAGAGGGGTAGGAAAATCCTCAAGCTTATCTCCAAGAAGGAAATAAACAACATGTCTTTGCTAATGCCTTAGTCGTGATCAAGGGCTGAATCTTTTCTGACAAAAACACTAGCTATAAAATGATGATTAAAATCTTTGCTACTAAATAAAACATCAGTTTACACTCAGTGTAAGTGACTGCAAATCTGTGAGCGGTATTCTTTCTAACCTTGTCTGGATTTGGCTTCTTTTTTTTCAGAAGTTTTCCACCTCTCAAACAGCAGTATTAACTGCTTAAGTAAAACATAATATGCTTATATAAAACAGTAGCCCTGTTAGTTGTTTATTCTATAACCCACTGCATTATGCAAGTTAGTTATTATTCGTATCATCTCAAGGTTTTGTACCCAACTCTGCTTCCTTCCAACATGATCTGCTCAGCTTTTAACAAACTTTACCCAATACAAGAAACAGAAGCATAACACAACACATGCTATTTAGATTCCTTTATGCTAATTGTTATGCTAATGGCATCCAATGCTAATTAGATGTCCTCGGGCTTGGTCATCATCTTCAAAATATTGCACAGCCTACAGGAAATACACAGAAGTCACGCAGATAAACTGCTTAGTTGCACATACCTGATATCACCCTACGGGAACAAGGACATGGAAAAGAATTTCTTTGTGTAATTAAGAAAAAAGTTCATAGCATAAAATGTAACATTTTTAGGCCAGAAAGATGTACAGATAGTGAGATAAAAGATCTCTGCAATAATGTGAATTGGCCTTGCTTCTAAATTTCTTTTCTTAAACAAAGTTTTAAAGAAACCTGAAGGAAGAATTTAAAAAACAAACAAACAAAAAATCAAGTATCCATCAAGATTCCCAATCTATTTAACCTGGAATATTTTATTGCAACACTGACAAAATTTTATAGGTTTTGATTCTGATTTGTGGTCTGTGTTGTACTGTCCTGTCCAAACACTTATTAACCACATTTTCTAAATTTCTATTGCATTTTGTTTCTAGTCTAAGACACGTCTCACAGCTTCCCTAAAATGACTGACAACGCGGAGGAAAAAAGAAAAATGAAAGCAAAGCCCTGTTACTGTAGGTATACACAGAAATAACATCCCTTCTTTAACAGCTTAAGGAACAAAAATGTACGGCCTATATTACTAGAAAAACTACAGTTTAGTGATGTGGCTGTTGCAATCACTCAAGTATGCAAAGAAAATAGTAATGGCTGAAGCAGTGACCAGAAATGCCAATATACAAATGGACCATATCATACCCTTAATTCCTAGCAGCTTGTCCCCACTTTCTACAAAAAGACCGCACACGGAAGGGGGAAAGGAATTTTGAAGGCAAAGGTTCTTCAAGACACATCAGCCATCTACAGTTACATGTAGACAGCCTTTCTCCTTCAACACAATCCTAACTCAGCTGCCACACAAAAGGACAGGGAGCTGTGCGATTCCTCCACCTTCCTTCGCACGCAGGAAACTCAAATGAGGGAGTGTGAGCGCGCCTGGTACAGACTGCGGGGCTGGGATGCCTTGCTGGGCTGACACAAGCAAGGATTTAGAAGGGAACCGTATAAAGAGAAAAAACAGACAAATAATCTGGTTGCTTGAGCTGAAATTCAACCACAGACTAAACTGAAAAGCTGATCTTAAAAACAGCAGCAAATGTTTTAGAAAGGATAAACTCACTCAGAGCATTCAATGCCTGTAATTATATTTTTCATACAACAAAATCTAATGATTAGAAGTCAAAATGTTTTCATGTGAATATAGCTAGCAGTACAGATAAATACAGAATGATATACCAGGAGCTCTGACGAATTGTGCTCCAAGGGACGTATTTGACATCCAATTAACATTGGGAATGCATAACAAGACCCATGTAAACAATAAACATTTTCTACACACTAGTTTAGCATTTCCGAGGCACCCATTCTTAGCAAGAAAACTGACAGAGCCTCAGTTTAGTGTCAGATGGAGATTTAAGTTCATCATAACTCTTTAGGCACAAACATTTCACAAAGAGCTATATAGAGACCAACAGTTCACCCTCCTGCGGTCAACAAGAAGACATAATGCACGTTACTGAACAGACAGTGAGTGTGCCTTCTGAGTGCTGGGAAACACAGACATTAACAAAATGATTAAAAAAAATCAAGTAAAAAAAACCTCTGCACTTTGCTTGCCTGAAAATATCCAGCTGTAACAGGGCAGTATTTGCAAATATATATAACTAAATCACATGTGTGTGTGTATATGGAGTTCTTTGAGAGACATACCCATACATATATATCCCTGTATATAAAAAACTAACTCCTATATATATACACATGAGTTCTTTCATTACAGATACTGAAATATATATATATGCATATATAAAAAATCCATATATCTCTCAAAGAACTAACAAAATGTATATATGTACATACATTTTTTTTTTTTTTTTTAAAAAAAGTGAAAATAAAAATTCATTGTTTTCTTCACTATCTCTCAACCAAGGCAGGTTTCCACATGTTTGGAAGTGCCTTGTAACCATGTGAAAGAAATTCTGAAGAACACAATGCTTGTTTTTGTCTGAAATGCCTGAAAATCCTAAGGCTCCTGACCATCTCTTTATCTTCTGGAGTAAGTTTTTTAAATCCATCGCTCTGCCTCTGAACAAGATTTGCATGTATTTGCCTGTCAAGGCTGCCTGCATTGCAGATGAAGCACAAGCATCTCCCTTATGAGGAAAGGCTGAGGGAGCTGGGGCTCTTTAGCTTGGAGACTGAGGGGTGATCTCATTAACGTTTATAAATATATAAAGGGTGAGTGTCACAAGGATGGAGCCAGGCTCTTCTCAGTGACAACCAATGATAAGACAAGGGGCAGTGGGTGCAAACTGGAACAACAAGAGGTTCCATTCAAATTTAAGAAAAAACTTCTTCATGGTGAGGGTGATGGAGCACTGGACCAGGCTGCCCAGGGAGGTTGTGGAGTCTCCTTCTCTGGAGACATTCAAACCCCGCCTGGACACCTTCCTGTGTAACCTCATCTGGGTGTTCCTGCTCTGGCAGGGGGATTGGACTGGATGATCTTTTGAGGTCCCTTCCAGTCCCTAACATTCTGTGATTCTGTGAACTCTGAAGCACCTGAGCACAAGGTATGCAGTTAAGGAAGGGCGAGATCTTCCATTCTGTGAGTTACACCTCATTAGCTACTCACACGCACACCCTGACCTGACAGCCACTGGTTTTCCTTAGGAAGCTGGCATACAGAGACGACACAACACAGGTAAAACAAACACCACTGAAAAATCTGAAAGCAGAGATTCCCTCATTGGAGATATCACCATGGCTGGGTTCTCATCTTCACTGAAATTTCTAACACACTGCAGCTAAAAAAGTCATAAAAAAATACCAAATTGGAGTCAGGTGCAGTATGCCCTTTTCCTCTAATATGCAAGCCTCACATACATGAAGACCAACGTAATTCAATGTAATTCAAACAAATCCCCACACACAACTCTCACAGATGTGGAGAAAGAGAAGCTGTGTGAAACAACCGCAGTCTCTCAAGGAGACTTTGCCAAGCTTTACCCTCTGGTTTCACCGCCCTTGTCTCTCCTGCCTGCTGGAGAGCTGTTCTTCGCCCAGCCAAAGCACCGGGGATGAGAAAGGAGGTGCAAGAGAGGAAAACTCATGTGGAAATCAGCAAAAAAGAAAACAGCTCTGAGCAGATCTTGCCTGACCTTAACAATGCAGACTAAGCATCAAAGTTGGGCCTTAGCTGACAGTGGGGGACCAGCCAACCATTACTCTGGCTCAAAAAAGGGTCATCTAATATTCTCCACTTCCAGAACACATCCCATGCCTGCCAAAGGACACTTTTTTTTTTTGAGAACCACTGCTCTATGAATTAAAAATACTCATTAAAAATAAAAAGCATACCTATTTTAATTGTCCATAACAAACATTTTAATTTTAGTAGTGAATATTCGACCAGTTTCCTTAATTAAATTATTGATACATTTAACGGCAAATAGAAGACGTGAAAACATAGAACTTATCTCATAAATTTGCCAGAACGTCAGTGAAGAACAGCATCGGAAAAACAACACACCTTCACATGCCACTCAGCATTTGATTTCTCTGCCATTTGGACTTAACACCTTATATATATAAACGACTCTCTCAAAAAAGGAAAAGCCAGCTTTGGCTATCATTGGAATGGTTATTTGAAACCAGTAATCACACAATTCTTTAAAATTCTTATCATATTACCAATATTTTATTGGAAACAGACGTTAGCAGCACAATTTAGTCAGAATTATTGAACAACTTTTCCTTCAGTTTCATAACAAATTAGGCAATGCTTAGCTGATGCATCTGAAAAAAGTTACAGAATCGCAAGCCCTAAGGCACAGGACTGGGTGTCATAATTTAAACCATCACCCGCTGAAATGCAGAGGCATTAGAAACGTAACGGTTTAGTCTGTAGAACAAATTTCTCCTGCAGATTATAGTCTTTCTTTGTTAATAAATCCTGAAGTCTCAACAGTAACCAAAAGCTACCATTTCAATGTCAAAAGCCTAGCAGAATTCTTACAAACTTAATAGTAAAATTTCCTGAATGTTTACAAATAAGTACTGCACAACAAGTATTGATTTATGTTTTAGGGGCCATCTTGGGCACAGCATTCATGAAATGACAGCTTTTTATTCATAGCGCAAAAACAAAAAGGAAGTTAATGAAGGGAATAACACAGAAGTCACCTCACTTGTGAGCCTACTACAGCAGTTGAGCCTAGGTAACAATTCTCCAATTCAAGTAGAAAGGAAAATGTTTTCAGTGGTTGTTTTTGGCTCCAGATTTGGTGTCTTGGCCCCCAGTAATCCAGTTTACTGCCTTTAAAGTCATTCTGCAAGGCTATGTATAAAAACATAATCGTCAAAGGAAAACAAAAAAGATGGATTGACTAATTTTTTCAGTCAATTGCTGAAATTCTGGAGTGTGAAATTCATTTTAGTAACGGGCACCAAGAGTGCCTTTTGATCAACATAATGTTATAAAAGGCAAAAAAAAGTTACTGTGTAATTGCCAGGGTTGCCAGTCTCCACCTAGTCACCATATGTCTTCTGGTAACTGTTCAGAGGTAACTGTGTTACAAATGTAATTATGACATTCACTGCAGATATTTTTCCTTCTGTTAACAGTAAAGGTTCATTTTATCGAAAACAGGTTCTCTTGAGGTCTGAAATAGAACTGAGCCAACCACGGTTTTATTTTTGGAATATAGATAAGTAATCAAGGTAACATCCTAACCAGACTACTAATCAGCAGTGGGAAAAGAATGCATTCGGTGCTCAAAACAATACCTGAAGGACACATATGACCCTTAATGGCTTATAAAAATGAACATTATACCCACTGACTTCATCCATAAGAAGATAAAGCACAAAGAAATCAAGGACAAACTCTACAAAAGGCCTCCAATAAGCTCAAGTTGCCCCAGAAAGCCAGAACGTGCTATATCAAAATCTATACCTTTAAGGTTGTCAAATATATGAAGCCAGAAATACAGAGTCCTAATGATTTTTTTTTTTTAATCTGATGTTAACATCACAGTTCAAACACTACTACTCATAAGCATAATTTAACATAACAGCAGAGCAAAGGTAAAAGTATTTCCAAAGGAAGAAGTAATAAAGGAAACAAAAATGAAGGGGGAGACTGTTTTCTTTAAAATTTTCTCTTCCGCGTATCTGTACATAACCTAATGTTAGTGTTAATAATCTCCAAGGCACCAAACACTGATTTCCTTTTTTTCAAATATGAGGAAATCGGTTTGTATGATACCATTTGCTGAAAGCAAAGCACACCTAAATACAGGACAAAGTGCCTTCTTCAAATTGTCTGTCAACCACAGATGTAAAAAATAATAATCACAGGGATCACTTAATCTACCAACAAAACACTTTCAGAAGACAGATGAAGAATCAGAAACAGACATAGTTTTTATGTGAAGGGGATGCTTGTAGCTGCATCATGTTCTAAGAACACACATACACAACATATGACAAATCTAACATGAAAGGGCATTGGCCTAATTCGACCTCCTCTTGCATAAATCAAAGTCTATGAACAAATAGGTTAAAGCAGCTCTAATGAGAACAGCAAAAAAATGTGTTGTTAAGTGATTTTCATGTTCTGCATGATTCAGAAATAAAGGATGGGATTAAATTTAGACTACAAGCATGTAGTTAATCTCCTCCTAGTTTCTTTGATGGGGCAAGGAACACCAGAGCCTTTCGATCATAATGATTGATGAGTCAATTTTTCCACTCAACTCTTTGAATACTATAAATGCAACTGTAATTTTTCCATTTGTTTGGAAGTCACTACTATTGAGAGCTCAGGTACATCAAAAACACCCAATATATAGGGTAATTTGGTATCTCTGGGAATCTTTACAAATAACAATCTGTACATCTAAAGAATTTTAAGACAGACAAACTGATTACTTAGGAGTAGCTTCTCAACAAATCCACCATCTGCAGACCTTTATAGTCATGTACTATGGTAAATTTTTACGACCAGAAAGTCTTTCCCCTCCCTGTCCCCAACCAATATCACATCAATGAAACAATTTACAACACCGTTCAAAAACCAGCTGTGTCAGCACAGCTGACATGATACAATTATGCTGATGTAACAGCTCCTTACCACAGATCTTCCGATCCCATGCTTCCAATTCCTCCAGTGCTTCTCTGATAGCATTAAATGAACTGAACTCATATTTTGGTAGAAAATTACCCCCATCTCAAAAAAAAAAAAAAAAAAA
>VWYH01010051.1:1133677-1193215 GCA_013399365.1 Pampusana beccarii
AAAAAAAAAAAAAAAAAAAAAAAAAAGCAAACAAACAAAAAAAACCAAACACTACAAACAAACCACAAACCACAAAACGTTCTACCAAATCAGAAATTTGGATAAGCTCAGTGAAAATACCAGCCAAGTTTGTCAGGTTGTCAGGTAAGACAAGCACAAGAGATCATAAAACACTAAGTGCAGTAACCCTGAACCACCTTGGGGGTGTTCTCTTCCACGGCAGCAAGCTGAGTTGATTCAATTTTATACTTTCATTAAATCGGGAGAAAAAGGTGGCAAAGGTGTTTAAACACCGATTATTTTCATAATGATTTTTCTGAAAGTTTTTGGGTTTTTGTTGTTTTGGGTTTGTTGTTTTTGGGTTTTTTTTACTTTAGGAAGTATTTTAAATTTCTCTTTATACAGTTCAAACTCCGAGAATTTTTGTCTTTTGTGAAAGTTTTCAGAAGAAGCCTGGATGAAAAAGGTTGCAGTTGAGAGTGTGACTGTGCCATTCTGGCGTAGCTGGGATGGATGGAGTCAAGTCATGGCAATATTGATCTTCTGCATTCATTAAGTTTGTCCAGGATCACTGGCCAGTTTTCTCATGTTGCTGTTCCACCACATAAACACCGCTACTGAGGCACGTGGTGGGTAAAACACATGTAGCGCAGACATGTTTGTCAGTATTACAGTCACATTTGTGCTAGGTAGCCATATCATGAACACATCAATGCAGTTGATCTTTATCAAAGCTCCTTTCAGACAACACTAAAGCAGCTTTAGGAAGCTTAATACAAGATCAGAAACAGTACAACAGAACACACTCTCTCATCCAGTAAGTTAATTCTAAAGAGACATTTTATAAGTTAAAACTTGTATCAGATAACTATGTTGGAGCAAATCTTAACCTACTCTCAACTGGCATACAGCCAATGAGCCAGCAGCAGAAATACTGCAGCGTACACTTGAGCCACTTAGAGAAACACTCCTCGGTGAGAGACGTCCACGCTCAGTCCAGGCACTACGAATGAATCCAGTATTAAAGGGTTTGAACTACAGCCTAGAGGAGCAGACATTTTTCACACAAAGACAGGCAAACAAGTAAAGGAGCTGAGGGGCCGGGTACGTTACTGTGGATCCAGCCGCAGGTTCGCACAGTGGACATGGGGCTGCCGAGCTGGGGCTGACGCACCTCCCGCCCTCAGAGCGCTGCTATCCGCGCACCATCAGCTTCCCAGCACCCAGACAGGCAGACGTGCCCTTCGGCTTTTAGCCTGGCCTACTGTTCATCCAGGCTACAGCAGCAAGACCTCCCTCTAGCACCATAAGCTTACTGTAGTATTTCCAGTCTGGCAAGAACCTTGTAGCTGCTTCGTACTCCACATATTTTTACACTGAGAAAGTGGCATCACCTCCAGTTGCTCCAGAGTCACCATTTATGTATGACAATTCACATGAGAATGCAAAAAGGATCAACTTTTAAGAAACTTTGTGCTGATTTCTCTATACAGTTCAATTAATCTGACTATTTAACAACACTGCATCCATTAAAGCTCCTCTTCTAGTTTGCTTTAAAAGTTCAGAACTTATACATGCTCATTTTCACCCCCAAAAAATCAAACGCTTAACATTTCTGAATGTCAAAAAATACAGTTTGCGCAAATTAGTTATATTACTCAGAGAGGCAAACAAAAAGCAAGAGGGATGACATTCCTCCCTCATCTGACAAAGAAATCAAAGTATTTCAAGTGCACACACAGTTGATCTGGAAAAACTCCCAGAGAAAAGGGACAGGAGGACAGTACGGGCAAAGCTCCTTCAGTCTGTATTCCCTGCCCAACGCAGATATGCCCTCTGTCCCAAGGTCAGAGTCCATGAGGAACATCCCGGTTGAAACAGATGACTATTTGAACACATGCACGTCAATTTGCCCATAAATCTTGTGCTTGCTAATGCTACCCGTTTTACATTGACCTATGTAAACATTCATAGTGTGAAACAAGGAGCAGCAGCAGAGAGAACACCGGGTGCCACCTCTATTGCCCAGCCTACAGTCACGGCACCAGGACGATGGAAGGACCGCAGGGGCCATCATGGGTCCGCCTGAATACCATCAGAGCTCCTCCTTGCTAAAATAGTCTTTTCTGATAACAGATCACTTCATTATCTCCAAAACTATACTAAATTTCTTGGAGAGAATGAAAAACGTAACACACCTGAAACTTCCCACACTCTCCAGTGTTTCTGTAATTCTGACTATAAATCAGAAATTGTCTTGTTAGTTCTGATTTGCTCTACCAGAACATCAACTTTTTTTATAATCATCAACAATACAGCATGGATTTTGGGAATATACTTTACGGAGTAGGCTTTTAATGGCAAAGCATTTCTTCAGGTATGCAAGTAATGACAAGCAGTATTTCCAAGAACTATGTCCATGTTTGTGTTTCTGAAACACAAACTAGAAACTGATAATGCATTAAGATCCGAGATGTTTGGAATGTCACATGTATAATCTTCATCATCGATGTGGATTCTCCGACATTGTAAAGAGGCACAGACAAAAGTAGAAATCCGGAGGTAACACTTGTGTTGGCTTTATTTCTTTCCCATGGGAATGCCAACGATGAGACCTTATATCTGGAAAAAAAAATTGGATCCATACAGTGTGGTCTGCTCTTAAAGCTATCTAAAAAACCAGGAACTTTTACTCTACTTTTCTGCAGGTAGACAACACAGTTTCAGGCACAGCTTTTTCTGCTATGGGATATCAAAAGTACTTCCTACATACTCTCTCAATTCATTTTTAAAATAATGCACAACAAACTGGCATTAATACAGAAAATCCTAATACAAAAATCACAAATTGCATACCCAAATCATTCAAGTTAGTTCACAAACTACTGATTGTGTGCTGGAGCTTTGTTTAAGTATTTAGTCAGTAAAATTAAAGGTCGAAATGAAAAAGCCAGGCTGGTTTCACTCTTCTCTAAAACCAGGGTGGTCTACGGGCAATTTTTGATACCAGTGGTGTTGCCAGGGAAACAAAATGAAAACAGGTGCCATCAAATACAAATTAAAGATTTAGTTCTATTTAAACCACCTTAAAACAAAGTTTCCATAAACTTTTTAACTGATACTACTACAAATTTGACAATACTTTACAACAAGAAAAGGATTATAAGTTGTCTTTAGACCATCAAGTTTTAACTGAAACAAATTTAGACTGATTGGTAACCCTTCCTTTTAAATGTCTTCCATTAAATATGCATCATCCTCTTTAAGAATGACCTAGTGCACATTTTAAGGCAATATAATACCAAGACAGAAACAGGGTACATACAGCCTTAATAAGCTTTCTTTCAATCTAAGCAATTTTTAAGATTTTTTACAAAGTAAGCAACCGGTATAGACTTATAGACTTAAAGCATTAAAAAAAATTTAAAAAAAAAAAAAAATCTTACGGTAAGTAGCAATAGAAGCTTAATATTTTCCTTCTAGTCTGATTGTGGTCTATCTTCCACATGATTAAAAAAAAAAAATCAAGTAAATATCCCTTCAACTAAAACCCAAGCAAATACACTTTTGCTTTTAAAAAGTGTAATAACATCTTAAGAATTTGGCGATACAGTAGTCAAGTCCCTTTAAAGCCCTTTCTCCCAAGTTGGCTAGCCATACTGACAGAAAAATGTCAAAGTTTAAGAAAAAGTGAACATATAATTCAACTTCAATAAATAAGCATTGATTCAAGCTTCCAAGAACCTCTTAAAATTATTTACCAAGTGCTTTTTTTGGCTTAAAACTACACTAGTCGCATACAAAAATCCAAATAGACCCACTTCAATTAAAAGCAATATACAAATTCCCTCCCTTTCAAAAAAGCGAGCTGCCAGACTGCTGAATAACAATTAAACTTGTGGAGTTTGTGTTAATCCTGGAACTTGAAAGATGACAGAAATAAAAAGAACTAGAAGCATCTGTAGTAAATACATATAGCATTTCGCTTAAAAGTTTTGCAATCTGTGGTATATTTTGTGGTATCCAATATCCTGCAGGGTATTGTAGAATTTTTAGTAAAAGGAATTCTCATAAATCCATGCATAAACACCCTGCTGAATAATTTTCAAAGCCGATAGTGCAAGCTAAAAAGAAACCGGATAAATTCAGCATAAAATGATGTGCACAAACGATGGAAAGGCTTTTTCAAGTAACAATGTCTGTAAAGTTCATTAATAAAGAAGGCTTGTAATGTTAAAATTGTGATTCTAGTAATGCATCTTGATGATTTACTACCAATCGCCTATTTTAAATAAAACTGTATTGAGATCCTCAAGTTGCAAAATAGTTTTGCTTTGCACTTTGATACATGTTTACAGTTTTGCTATCATCACAAATGAGCAGACAGATAGTGATTTAAAACTTTCAAATTAGCTTTCTGGCTGGGGTTTGTTTGTTTTTAACATTTGTCCAGGAAGAAAGCAGTCTCAGCAGCAGAGAATAACGTTAACCTACGCGGCGCTACATTTGTTCAATACATTCTTGGCTTTACCCACATGAACAGTTCTATCAAATAATCTTTAACAATGCTTACAGATGAAGGGCTTGATGCTCACTCAAGTCATCAAGAATCCTTCCATCAATTTCACGCCTTCATTCAGCCTCTGTTTGCTGTTCCAACATCTTTGAAAAATAATATTCCCAGGCCAAACATTTCCCTATTAAAGCATCTTGCAAGTAAATGGGTTCTATCATGGCACGGTCCTTTTTTCAGATTAGCACTTCTAAGAATCTGAATCATACACAAAAGACATACAGCATTACATGAAACCAACCAAGATCAAACTTCCTTTACAGTTATTTTAGTTAAAGTTTCAATTTAACTCACTTGTGTGTAATTATGAAATTACTGTACTGATCCTCCGCTTACTTTGAAAGTGATTAATCAAAGTCAGAGAAAACCAACCATCAACTGAAGTACGTTTCAAATTTCCTATTCAGGACTAATTCTAAAAAGATGAACTAATTTAATTTTAATTAAATCCTCAGTTAGAAGCATGAAATAAATGTTTTCCATTTAATTCAAATTAAACTACAGTTTCAGTCCAAATTTCAAATATTCTCCACTTTTGCTACCTTATTACACATGACAGATTAACATTTCCTTTTTACACACATATGCAACCAAAAAAAACTGATATCATGAAAAAATTTAAAGAATTTATACTTCTAGCAGTAATAAACAAATTATTTATTCTACCCCAAAAAATTCTAGTGATAAGAAGGAGTGAAGACACATTTTCTAAATCACGGTGAAACATTTATGCTAGATTCTATAACCACAAATACTTTTAACTGCATTTTATTTATATTGTAACAGTTTTACTACATGAAATTTCAAGCCATCTCTCCACTGAAGGCATAAACAAATTAGAGAGTCGCATGAAAAAAAGGAGTAGATAAGAAAAAGATACCTACAGGAAGACAACAATTATGTACATAAGATTGTAGACTTCTCAAAAGCTTCAACGTGGACACAAATAGGGCATCATCATCCTCCGAATTAACGCTGGTACACACCTCAACTAATCTAATGTTTTCATAGTATGTCTGTCAACACTAATGTCACTTCATTCTGTGCTGATTAGACAAACAAATACAAATGAATGTGAACCTCTATAAAGTGCTGATTTCCTCTCATTAGTGAGCTCTTCTTCCAGATTTCACCTTCCTTCCCCTGTCTTCGCTCAGTAGCATCTTCTGGATTTCTAAAGCTGAACTCAAGCCAATCCCGTTTGCTGTTATCTCCATCTTTTACTTTCTTCTGCTCCTTACACCATGCTTTATGCCATTTTTCCTCTCTATCAAGAGCCAGGTATTGACAAGGTAGTATCTTAATTAAAAGAAATCAGATTATCTAGCCAGTTCCGCAACCCTTTGCAAATCTTTAGGGAAAGAGAACTGATCTACTGTATGTATCCAGTCTTTTATGTGGATTGTACTCTCAGGAGTCCCATAAACCAGGGAAATCTGTCAGTCTTTTCTGTGGAAAGAAGAGAGTACAGGCTCTTGACAAAGCAACACGGCAAAAACTCTTCCTTGGAGTATTAAGAAGAAAACTTTTATCATCTGTAACTTTTGCCAGAGAACAAATGGTATTTTTCCTACCTTGCTCTCACAACAGTATTACAAAAACTCTCCTTTCCACATGAAATGGGCTGATGTTAAGCACACTATCCCTTCGCATAGCAGGCTGTGAAGTCTCGGAAACTGGATGCTGCTGTGCTAGCACATCAGTCTCTAGGAGGTTTGACACATGTAACTAAATCTGGTAAAGCCAAGCAACTAATTATCAATTGCAATTTAAGAAAATAACTAAAATATCACAGGCTTTATTTCATATGATTTACAACCAGAGACCTCTAAACTTGTCTTCAGTGTCTGAGGCTAACTCACATACTATTTACTTAACTTGGTTTAACTTTTCGGGATACACTGTATTTGGTGAACTTGCAATAAAATTCTATTCTAGGTATGCTAAAAAATGGAAAGAAATTATATTTGCATATCACAAGAAACTAGACTACAACCCATGGGCACTTACCTGGGTTGACCTCCTCACTTATCAGAATATTCCCTGCTGTCTCCTCTATAGTGAGTCCATAGAAAGGCTAGTCACAAGCAAATTAAATCCTTTTGAAATTCACATTTTCCTCTAACTTCACAGGCATTAAATACTAAAAAAGAAGTCACGTTCAAAGGGTACTATGTATCTATGCCTAGCATTTCCACAAAAAATGGGAGCCCAAGAAGGAAAACACGTGAACCCTCCCTAGATCACCCTACATACATAAGTGAACATCAAGCACATTTTAACTAAAATCATAAATCATAACTTAAAGTTTGGACATCCACTTGTATTGTGAAAGAAATAAATGATCTATAAAGCAGGATCTTTGCAGTTTGCCCATGAGCCACAAGTGTGATTTAGACAAACAATGGTTTTTCTGTAGGACAACAGTTTCCACTTCATTTAGTTTCAACTCACTGCTAAAAAATAACCACCCTGAAAACTAATGTCAAACTGACACAATTACCAAGTGCCTAAAAACTAGCTCTTTTCACCTAGTAAATATCACATAGTTACAACAACAGTTGCCTTAATTGTATTACAGAAAATTTTAAATGTATTTCCTCAAATTACATATAAAAACCCATAGAAAAGTTGCTATTCCATACCTATTGAAGAAGGCTGACAAAACAAGCACCGAAGACCAACTCTCATTACAATTACAGCAAGCACAAACTGGTATCTTAACTCACAGAAAGATCAACTCTCCTGGTGATCAGTAGATTTACTACATAGGTATTAAGATTCCAGCAAAGTCTATGCAGATATCTCACCTAGATATGCACACCAGCTATTTGCTCATAAAATGGCATACACACAAGTTTAAATGTACACAATTACTTATTTTAATTTGCCCAACATTTATCACCTCTCAGTTCCAGAAGCCTTTTTGAACAAAGTCATGAACAGGGTGTCAGGAACAGGCCTCAGCCAGTAACTTGCCACACCAGCAGCAGTTCAGGTAAAGAGGTCTGTTCATACACTGCAAACATTGATCATTCCTCAAGGTCAAAAGAAATAATAAATTTTTAAATCTGTGTTTATTCTGACAAGTGAAATAAAACTTGAATGAAAAAGCATTTGGTACCTTTTTGTTTTTATATGTACTACTGAAAGAAGTGTTTTACCTGTTTTGGGGGTTTTTTGCCTTTTTTTTTATTCATACAAAAACTGCCCTACAACAGTTATTCACATTTTGATCAGAGCAGATGGATAGGCTGCTTACTGATTAGAATTAGCAGTATATTTACACGAAAATTTAAAGCTTTCTTTTTAAAGAACCCATAAATAAAGTCACACTTCCTTAGACTTCAACCCTGAAAATAAAGTTATTGAACAAACAAACAAAAAAAAAAACCACCCCAAAAACAACAACAAAAAAACCCCCACAAACAAACAAACAAACCCCAAAACCATAAAAATAATGCAGAACAAGCCACTATCAAGATATAATACCCAGATCAGCACTACCATTAGTATAGGTGCAACTGGTTTTAACATAATACTGCTACTACCTCAAACAAAAAATTCTACATATCCTGTTACCATATGGAGCTGCACTTGTTGTAGTTATTTGAAGCAACTACTTCGACATTAATTTTTGCCCCCCCAATCTATATAGAGAACATACTTCATTTTTTGTTAGATGAATACTGTCTGGTACTGCACTCTTTTTTTTTTTCTTAAATAAAGTTAAAACACTTACTTGAAATTCTGGCTATAAATAGTATCACAGAGGCACATATACCATGAAGCAACACAGCCATCAGGTGTATGCACACTGAAGTCACTGGAATTGTACCCCATGAAGTTCAGCTGTATCACTGCAATTGCATTTAAAGGTAGAAGAACAGATGAGGCGAAGAAGGAGGGAGGCCTTCTAGGGGAACACTTACCCATGAAAGGTTCAGAACCCTGTATCATTTTATAGATACGCCCAACTAGAAAAAGTCCAAAAGGACAGGTAGGACAGCCTACAAAAAAGTCAGTTTGGGCCTTACAACAGCCATTTGTAAGGGCCAGAAAAAGGAAGAGGAATCTCTTTGCTTCCCCTCACACTCCCTCTGCATTCAAAAGGTCAACAAAATCCAGAGTAGCAAAACAGCGCGGCAGCCCTGCACCTACAGATAGAGCTCCCAAGCATGATGGTATCTGGATACACTATGACCTTTGATCTACTCATGTATACAGGAGTTTTGTTAAATAATTATTACATTCCAATCATAAGAAATTTACAAATGGACAGCTGAGACACTGGTTTTGCAATTACTTTAAGTCAACCTCAGCACCAACTTAGTCGATCCCCCAAATGGGATGACTCAATTCTTACACCGCTTCCACCACGTATTTTCATCCTCACCTAGTCCAAGCACCAGTCAGCAGTATCAGTGAAAGCTAATTTTTGTTACTTGGTTAGTTTTCAGATGGAGATCCAGCTCATCATGTCATCATGTGGCCACCTAAATGCTTGTTCCAATAGAAGTGGGTGAAAATGCATGCAAACAGGCAGGAATACCACCTCTCTGCACTCACCACCTGCATTTAGGGCACTTTAAAGCAAATGCAAAGCCCTATTTAAAGCCTAGAGAGTTCCAAAGGCCTCCAACAGCTCTTGCCTGTAACAAGACACACTTCTCCAACTCCAGTCTACTGCCTCAACCATGCGTATCACATCAGTCTTGGATTCCCACTGCAAACATACACTATATCAACACTTAATATTTACTAATTTAGAATGACTATGGCATTGCGTGAATTAGAATGACTTATGACTATGACATTGGCAACACACACTAAAATCCCATCCTGAGAAGTCAGATTTTTTAAAGAAAGACACAACGGAAGATCCAGAAGAAGAGGGAGTTGTGGGTTTTTTTATTCTCTTAACTATACGCATTCCTGCCATTCAAAGAACTGTATGTGTTAGGGTCTCACATGCTTTTTTCAATACTTCAGATCTAATTATTTTTAAATAATCTTAATACATTAAGTCACTTAAAAGCACATAGGATATTTAATTGTAAGGGAACTATCATAACATAGAATGGACAACTAAAATACTGAAGAGTTATAACCTCACTGAGGACTCACACTCACTGTCATTCTTCCACAAGATTTTGAAGAGGCAGTAAAGTAATAAACAGTAATGTTCAATCAAAAATCTATATTTTAAATCTCTTTAAATATTAGCTCACTCCATCTAGAAACAGCAGGCAAGATCAAGTTACAAATTAACAAAAATATCTCAAAGAAAGTTCTTAAAAGGAAAAGGACTTTTAGAAGCTAACTTAAACTCTTTTCTAAAGATAAGCAAAAGCACTAAAATAAGAAAACCATAAAATACACTTTTACAAACCTACTCTAAATTAAAAGCACTAATGCTGAGATAAGATTGATGAACTCTCAAAGACAATTATAGAAACTGATGATACAATTCCATCTGTTGGAGAGAAAAAAATGCAAGAGTGACTATACAAAGACATCTGATATCGCCAGAAGTGTTTTTTTCTTTTTCCCCCTCCTCAACTTCTGGCACAAAAGGCATAGAGGAAACCATTTCCTCAGTGACTGAAAAACTGCTCTCAATCAGACAGCAATGCTCACCATGACACCCTCCTTGGTTCTTACAGCTTTACACCATAATAATTCTCACTTCAATCTCCAGTTTTAATGCAACACGCTGATAATAAAAAACTGGGAAATGGTAGATTGTTATAAGATACATCAGGAATAAAAGGTTATTACAAACAGGTTAGTCCAGGGTGGAAATAACACAGGCTAAGCAGGAGGCATGGATAATCTGGGTAAGTGCCATGGAAAAATAAATATCATGATTGGACTTAAGGCAAATGGAAGCAGTTCAAATTGGCTTCCTCCAGTTCACTGCAGAACATGTGATGCCCACGTGTTCATTCCAAAAAACCTCACCATAAAGAAACAAAGGCCAATACTGTGAAGTGTCGAAAAAAAACCACATCTACCACCAGCTTCTTCCATACCACAGCAATGCGAGCTATTGTAGCTGCCTGATAAGCATGAAATAAAAGAGTCTGGGAGGGGGGTTGGCCTTTCTCTTTTTTTTCCTGGAAGAGAGCTACCAACATTTATCTGAGGCACACCACCTTGCCAGTAAGTGTTGACCTTGCAAAGAAGAGCAAGTTTTATAAAACACAGGCTGCAGTTTTACAGTTGGTCTATGGGGCTCAGTGCCCGGCTGTGGCCAAAGGCAGCAGCTCCACTCAACCCACTTCCCCCGTCCATCTACATGTTCCTATGACATTCCAAACCAGCACGTTTCTGACAGGTTAACTTTTCAGAACACCAGTTCCTTTATCCACCTGCATGTGAGGCCACAAAAACACTAGTGTTTGCTTACCAGGAAGGTCAGAAACTCCTGGCTAAGGATAAGTAGTCTGTATAACCAGCAGCCAGCACTTCAATTGGCTTCAAGTGATTATAAAAATCAGTCTTGCAGCAATAAGTGACCGTGTAATTGAGTGAACATAAGGAAAATTTTTGGTAAAGGTGGCCCTAGAGAAAGGACCTCAAAAACAGCCATTCTTAAGGTTTAAGATGAGCTTTACAGCTGAGTGTTGTTAATCTGCATGTTAATAAAGCCAAATATCAGCAGTAGGTGGATTATGATAAAGTAAAAGCTTTGCAGTTTAAAGGATCTGCCAACAGAAGCAATTCTTCTACACGACAAATTTGAGATCATGGGTTGATTAGCAAATATGGAAGATACTTCAAAAGCACATTACCAATTTTTACCAAAAAGCAAAATCACTACTGCAGCAAAACAGTGCCTATCTTTATGCTTCCATTGTAGATTTTAAAAAATAATAATAAAAAATAAAAAAATAATTTTGAAGCAAACAGAAATAGTAAAGACAGATATTGCATGAAGAGGAGAGACGGAACAAAGCAGTTAATGGTTTGAATTAAATTCAGACAGTGGCAGAAGATAAATACTTTATCACTACAGGACAGCACACATGCTGCAGTGAATGGGGGACACGGGAACACAGCTGTTAAAACATAGCACTGCAGCTTCAGAGTAGGAGATGGAGTCTTGCTCTAGAACCACACCAAATCCCCCTTGAATTAACTCCACTATAAATTCATAACTGCTCATCCCAGCAGAGCAAAGGCAGATGCAAACCCTGCCAGCCACATGAACCCTAGTTGCTGCACAGACTTCCGCAATCAACATGCTCATAGCCCTGCTGGATGGCTTGACTTACCCAGGTTTGAGGGATTTCTGACTTATCAGCAAATTCATTCCTATTTCTGGTGGCTGTATTACTGTGTTTTAGGGCAACCTTGAGGACGTCTGTATTTTTTCTGTCTTTAAAACGACTTGAAAGCACTCCTCCTTTGATGAAAACGCCAAGAAAATACAGAAGTTTCACTTTTCACCATCAGCAAAAGCACAAAAGGACTGCGACATCGAGTATGTGAGACACTCTGTAATTCTTACATGAATAAAGCATTAGACTCACTGGGCTGGCACATGGTCTTGACCTTTCAGCCTCAAACCAAATATGACAACTGCAGGTTCTGCTGAACTCAGGTTTGCAGCAGAAACAAGTGAAATAGCACTGACGACACTTAAACAGTGAAAATGTACTAAACCAAGAACACTTAAACAGAAAAAACCCTGCTGTTTTTTCCCTCCACATGAAATTCCATTTTGCACCCCCCACTTCTCATTCTTTCCCAGCTGAAACTAGCACAGTTCTTTGGAGTAGCTAGAGTGTGGTTAAGCAGAGGAAGCTATGCTTGTTTGCATGGAATCTGCTATTTCCTCTCTGCCAAAACACTTGTTTAAAGAAGTCATGTAATATTTCTATTAAGCTGTAAACGCAGTTGACAAGGAAATGGCCTACTGGCAGCGCATTACCTTTGTGGCAGTGCCAACCAGCCTCCAGCAAAACAGTGCACATGGTAATTTCAACATGCATTCCCGAGTAACAAAATTGTGCCTTACATAAATACCACAGAACTCCAGCAACATCTAGGAAAAGCAATGAAAATTTGCCCAAGCTTTCATGCTTGCCTGTATCAATTCTGTGTCATAACTAAAACAAAGTAGGAAAGCATCTACATATGTCCAAAAGTCCTGTGAAGCTGTATCATATGACACTGGGAAAACTATTGCAACTTAAATCTGTGTATTTCTTGTTAACCACTGTAACAACTCACTAATAACAATTAAGAAAAACTGTAGGTATCAAATATACAAAAGAGTACTGACTGCATACAAGCCCTTAAAAACCATAACGTAATTTATTAACAAGAACACATGTTCTATGTAACCCAGAATTGTTGTGTTAAATTACTTTGGCCTTTGATAGCATTCATTTGATTACAAGAATTAAACAGACACACAAGCTTTCAAACTCAGTGACCTTTGATTTATAAGCAGCTGTTGTCATGCATATAAAAATCCTCTCTGATAATGTAGTCCTCACCTTTCAACAGCTAGTGCAACTACATATAACGATGTTAAAATGAAGAGATGTAATCAAGACATTTTCATTAAAAGCACAAACAAAAACCCCAGCATGATCAAATGTATTTAATTTGTAACCAATAGTTCTTAAAAATATTTTAAATGTTATTTCATCTTAAATTAAATTCCCATCAAAAACAAACTTCAGAGATACTTATTTTGTTCTCAGCTTTCATCTGAGTATTTTCAGTTTGAACAGTAATTTAAAAATAGTTCATTACACAGAAAAAAAATATGGTGCAGGCAAATTACTAGACTTTTCTGTGAAATTTATGTAATGTTTCTAATTGCAAAACATTCACTAGCTTTAACTGAGCTGCATATTGCTGTAAAACTTCAGGAAACATCTCTGCTCCAAAAAGCACACAGACACACACAAGAAAAAACACCCCACACAAACCACAAACAAACAAGAACCCCACAAACAAAAAATCAAGAACCCAACAGCACTAAATACACTTGAACTCATATACGCATCACCTTAGTGTAATCACATACTAGATGCACATTCTCTTTCAAGAGTGGTGGCTTCCTTACATCAAGCTCCTGATATGTGAGGCACCAGCAAAATAAAACTGAATAACGTAGCGTGCATGCCATTTTTGCGGCAAATCACAAAGATAAGAAAAACCTGCTTCTACCAATATAAAGTGCCTTATTAAAACCAAATGGGGTTTAGATAGAACAATTCAAGAACCAAGTTTATATCGATGATCAGTGCAATCAGTGTAAGTATTCTGTAGCTCATTTCAAAAAGTAAAAGCATTACTAACAGTGGCAATAATTATTCCTAGATAAACATCGTTCCCCACAAACCTTCTCCAAGTAATTCCTTTATAACTGCTACTTCTCATAAAGTGACTAATTCCATTTACATTTTATTTCGCCAAAAGTGAACTAATTAAGTAACAGACTTTAAGAGTCAGTAATAAATAAAAACTATCAGGGGTTACCAATATTAACAGTGCTCACACAGGACAACTCTGAATCCTTCTTTAGGTCATTTTTACTTCAGAACTCTCTTTCAAAGGAGGATGGCCTCTTGGATATGGAACTCTCCAAGTGCAGGTACAATACAGAATAGGGTCTATATGTTGCCTTCAAGTCAACTAGGAACTTATTGCCTTATTCTCTTTTAAGTGGAGATAAAAGCATTGTGAAACCTCACAGAGATATGTTAAAACACAGGCAAACCGCAGTAAATAGAAAGCAAGACAGCAAGTAAAAATCCTTATTCTTAAAATCTTTGTCCACAAATGCACAGTTCTATGATTCCAGTATTAGTTTTTTGAGGTTGGGGGGGGCGGGGAGTGTTTTGTTTGTCAGGTTTGGTTGGTTTGGTTTTGTTTGTTTTTTTCGTTTGTTTGTTTGTTGGGGGTTGGGGTAGGGTTAATATATATAACTAAGGAGAAAACACCACCACATGCACTTACCCTCATTGGATGAATATCAGCATACGGAGGCTTTCCTTCAGCCATTTCTATTGAAGTGATACCAAGGGACCAGATGTCTGCCACACAGTTATAGCCAATCTCTTGTATTACTTCAGGAGCCATCCAAAACGGAGTTCCTATAACAGTATTACGCTTTGCCATTGTATCCTGTAATAATATTATTTAGGCAATTAAAACAGAGATGCTTATTTTCAAATTATTTTGATATTAATTCTATATTTAAAACTTGAATTAGCTACCCAAAGGTCAAATGATAGTGAATTCCAATTAAGACCAAACAGCTCATCAGCCTACATAGGCCAAGGAGGTGACAGTGATCATAAATCTCACACAAAAGTTTAAAGTGGGATCATCAGTCACTTGAAGTACACTGGGTTATAAAAATAAACAGCTAAAAACTAAATAGCCTTGCAATACATTAAATACTCATGATGATAGAGACTGTTGGCTCTACCACTACCATCAGTCACTCCTCAGACACAAAATTCAAGGCAGAAGAAAAAGGCAAAAAGTAAAAGAACATGTTTATGAGTACTAAAACATTTTTGAACGATCTTTCGACAGGTACTTACTGTCAATTGGCCAGCCACACCAAAATCAGCTAATTTTGCATGTCCCTCGGTGTTAAGAAGGATGTTTCCAGCCTTTATATCTCTATGTATTTTTCTCATAAAGTGCAAGTATTCAAGTCCTTTAAGAGTAGATTTCAGAATAGTCGCAATTTCATCTTCTGTTAGCTGCAAGAAAACACAAAACCGTTTTCAGGTATACACAGAGTCTATATATTTGAACTACTTAAAACATGATAATTTCATACAGATTATTATAAATAATACAGACAACGTACCTTAGGTATTTTAATATAAGAATATGTCCAATAGTATTTAGAATTCAAAACTCTGATCTACTAACTTGATCCATATAGCTAGATTCTAGAACCCAATTAGAGCAAGTGAGTTACAAAACTAGAGAAGGGGCTGACAGATGCAGATCAGACAGCAGTATATGCTACATTCTCCTGCCTGTCAATCAAAAGTTACTACTCTCTAGATGCTGACATCCCTCTTAAAGACTGCAGCACAGTTTCTACAATACACAACGAACATATTTATCACTAAGATAATACATATTAATTGTCAAGTTACGTATTACCTTTGTCAAAAAAAAGGTAATGGTGGTCACTGCTGGATGAGGTGGCACATACCAGAATACTTACCTGGAAAAAGAGGTAGCCCTTTGTCTACCGTGGAAGGCTAGAGTTATTTCTTAAACATCCAGACCCTTAAATTCTTTACACAGTTTGCCCAACAAACTAGGGCATTCCTACATTTGGAAAGATATTAAACTAAGGTCATGTTTTCTTTTTTTCTCAGATTTCTACATATAAAATGCCTGCTAAGGCTACACTTAGTAGCATCAAGCTTTTGGCCATTGACTATTCCTAACTGCACTACTATTAACTTCTCATTTCCAGCAGTTTACAAATTAGAGAGGATGAATTTAAAGGTTCTTCACAAGAACAAAAAAAAAAAAAAANAAAAAAAAAAAAAAAAAGGCAAGGAATAAAGACGTACAGAAAATGGACAAAATTATTATCACAAAGCTTGCAAAAATTTATTCATCAGGGATAACTTGCTAATTATCATCTGTAGGAAGGTAATACAGCACGCAGAAATACAAATACAAAACACTCAAACAGTTCTCAACTAGTTTACAGAATTTTACGGAAGTCTGTCGAGTAAGTCATTCCTTTTAACCCTAGTGCCTTCATTTTATATGGAATATAAGTAAAATGGTAATTTTTGAAAGTAAATATTTCTCACTCTGCCTGTGCTCCTCACTGACACAAAGCTGTAGAACTGCACCCACACAGATGTGCCCCAATGACCCTCCCTACGCAGCCCTGAAAGGACAACCAAGATGCCACGATACCGCTATGCTGGAAGGTGCCAATAACTACTATTACTTGTTCCATTTACTGTAGACAATTACAGAAATGATTGAGGATGGATGCCAATCAGATGCTACAGGCTTTTTCTTATATTGTTCTTTTCTCGTAGTAAACTGATACAGATAATGAATGCTCATTGAACTTTTGGGTTCTTTTTAAATTATCTGCACCACTCAACAATTGCTAGATGATGTCCTGATAGGAAAATACAATCAGACTGAATACATGGCTCTTCAATTTCAGCTACAAATACTATATTTTTAAAAATAACTACCAACATTAGTTTGCTGTCTATGCAAAGGTTTCCTGTGAGTTCTTAATATTAAGTGCAAATAATCCACACGAGCTACGCTATATCACGTTACTATTGCCGTACAAAGTTGTACAATTGAACTAACAGAAATCTAAACATAGATGGTCCTGAGTGTATTTTATAAGAAAAGCCACATTTTAGTAAGCACAACTACCACTACGTGAAGATAACGTGCAACATGTCAGCCCACAAACTTTCTAATTTGTTGCAGTCTGTTAATATCTTACAGCCTCTAAAAAACATAACCCTTTACATAATGTTTACCAGTGCATAACACCGTCTTCTACAGCCACACTGAATTTTTAACAGGCTTCTTTATGTTCTTTAGTAACAGCACAGCCTTCAGTTACTTCTGAGAATTAAGGTAGAAGAGTTAAGGCTCTTTAGAACAGAGTTGCTGAGGTTAAAGTAACATTTTGCACACTTATACCCAGCTCACTTCCATATTATGTTTGCTGTTTATGTTTCAGTCAGGATAAACAGAAAGGTACTCGCAAATTCATCAAGTAAGTGAATAAAAACTGAGAAACAAAATAGAAAACTTCATGCATTAATCGCAACAGGGATATTTATTGAACTCTGTAAAAGCATCACAAAGGAAACCCTTTTGCTTGACTTTTTTTTTTTTAAGCAGATCAGACAAACTTCAGTTTTAAAGCTAAAAAAAATTATCAATAAGTAAATACCTACTATAAATAAAGAAGTGGTGTAGACTGGAGAGTCCAAAATGCTTCTTTTTTTTAATACTTTAATATGTTGCAGAATTCATGTACTATCACAAATTATACAATAACCTGCAAGTACCAACTGGCAACAAGCTGACAGACATTTCCTACCAAAGAAAATACAGCACAGTAAAACAAAACAAAAAAACAAAAACACAAACAAACAAAAAGATATTTTCATTTATCTGCTTGATAAACTACATGGAGTACTGAGTAAGTCATCAGGCAGCACAGTTGTTTATCTTCATTGCTTTAGATCAGCATAATAGGAACACATAAGCTCCTGAACAAGCGTTATCACAGAAACAGTAAGAGTGAATCTCTTGCAGGTATCAGACACCCTGAGAACACTTCTCAGATTTTAATCAACATTTATTCTAGAATAAAAGCAAAAACACACACAATTCATTCCATGTGATGCAACTTCTCAAGGAAATACAAATAAACTATTCACACAACTGAAATGCTGCTCAATTACAGTATATCAATGCTTTAATATAAAAACTAAGCAAGTGAACTCGACTCATTCTTAGAAATGCAAGAAGCTGCAAAACGGAAAATTAATATTCTAATTTGGCTGCAACACTGGGTTGCATTTTCCCCCCTCTTTCTCTACTTTTCCAATCCTACGCAGAAATTAAATTAAGCAGTAGCAACTCCTTCAAGTTTCAGTTTTGAAACTGTTGGTACATATCTGCACCTCCTAAAAAAAAAAAAACCAAAAGAAAAATAAAAACACTACAAGAGCCAAAAAAACCACTCATAATTCATAATCCCTCTAAACCAATAGAATGACTCAACAGTAAGGAAAAAATTAGTCAGCAAGATTATCTGACCTGACTTGTTCATAACAAGTTCTAATTATTTAACATACAGAGCCACTTCCCTATTCCAGCTTCTATCCAGCCTCATAAAACCTAGGTGTGGAGCCCATGGCACAGTTACACAGACATGTATTTAAACAGAAGTGCCAAGCTCCAGTCCCTCCTTTTACTGCAACTTATAGCAGTAATTGCCACTGTGTGTCAGCCCTTCCACTGCACAATTGTAACTGACCCTAGTTAAAAATAAACCCCTCTCTCAAATTACCTTTCCAACAAAACAATTCATGGCATAGTCAACAAGGATGCTGCTCAAATTGTCACTGCTTTCCAAATAACACATGTTGCTACACCTCGAGTCTCAGTGATTTTTATAACCCTTTCCCTATGCAAGCAGAGGATGAAATTGATGGCGGCATTAGCTGCATGCTCCACAGCAAGCAGTTCCCACCTCTGCTGTGCATTAGCGTTCCTTGATCTCCAAGAGCTCTCGGTGTTCCTGTTCAGTGGCACACCGTTCAAAGCCTTTATGTGTGCTACTTTTTGCTGACTGCTATGTTGTTTCAAAGGATTGTATGCCAGGAGAACTGACAACCCTGTTACGCATGGCTCAAACGAGACAGCTTTCCTGGCATTGTGCCAAGGGAGTAAAACCATCTACCTGCAATCAAGCAAGAAGAGACTTCTAAACAACTGTAAGATAAACTGAAGTATGGGCAGAAGGATATCTAGAGAAAGAGACAATCCTCATTATGTCAGCTAATAATTTTGTGGTCAAGTACACCAAAACTGATTATCTGAACTGCAAGCAATTTAAGCTCTGGCTATCAACAAATACTGTATCATGAAGAGTTTATGACATGCTGAGTGTAGCACTTTCTTACAGTACGGTATTTAAGTATTTTCTATGCTGCAAAGAAAGTAAATGGTATCCTGGGCTGTGTTAGAGTGTCACCAGCATGTCAAGGGAGGTGACACTTCCCCTCTCTCAATACTGGTGAGGCCACAAGTGGAGTACTGAGTTGTGGGCTCCCCAGTACAAGGAGAAATAAGGTCATACTGGAGACAGACCAACGATTAAGGGTCTGGAGCATCTCTCCTACGAGGAGAGGCTGAGAGAGCTGGGATTGTTCAGCCTGGAAGAGAGAAGGCTCTGGGGGACCTCAGAAGGAGCTTCCTTCTGAAGGGAAGGTGCAAAGACAAAGCCAGGCTCTTTTCAGTGGTGCCAGTGACAGGACCAGAGGCAACCAGCACACACAGAAACACAGGAGGTTCCCTCTCAATGTCAGGAAACACTTTTCTACTGTGAGGGCAGGCAAGCGCTGGAACAGGTTGCCAAGGAAGATTGTGGAGTCTCCATCCTTGGAGACATTCAAGAGCCATTTGGACATGGCCCTGGGCAGCCAGCTCTAGATGGCGCTGCTTGAGCAGGTGGAGTTGGATCAGATGCCCACCAGAGGTCCTTTCCAACCTCCAACCTCAACCATTCTGTGACTCTGTACGAGTATCATCTACAAATAAATTATTCTGTACGGCAGGGTTATGTGCATTTATGCCAATTTGAATAAATCAGAGGTGGTTTGTTTTAGTTGACTGGTCTCCATTTAAACCCTGCACACCACCCGAAAATAAAAGAATTCCAAAATATTTAGCTACTAAGGAATATCCAGCAACTTAGCTGACTGTCTGAACAAAAGGCGAGTATGTGTTCCTAAAGAGGTAATTCCTCAGCTTCGGTTCTTGAAAAATTAGTAGCTGAGGCTCCTGCTGACTGGAAGTTGGCCAGCATTACTCCAGTTCACAAAAAGGGCACGAGGGAAGACCCAGAAAACTATAGAACTGTTAGTCTAACCTCAGTTCCCGGAAAAATTATGAAGATCATACTGGGTACTGCTGAAAGGCATTCAAAAAACAATGCCATCATCAGGCACAGTCAGCATGGGTTCACAAAGGGAAAGTCCTCTGTAACTAATTTGACCTCTTTCTAGGATAAAGTCACCCACCTCGTGGAAGAAGGGAAGGACATAAACGTAGTTGGTTTGGATTTTAGTAAGGCATTTGATACTGTCCCCCACAGCATCCTTCTGGACAAACCATCCAGCTGTGGGATGAGCAGGTTCACAGTGTGCTGGGTGAAGACCCGGCTGAAGGGCAGAGCTCCAAGGGTCGTAGTGAACGGGGCTACATCTGGCTGGCAACCAGTCACTAGTGGTGTTCCTCGGGGCCCAATTCCAGGGCCAGTCCTGTTCGATACATTTATTAATGATCTGGATGCAGAAGTTGAATGCACCATTAACAATTTAGCTGATGACAACTAACTGGGAGGTGCCGTTGACTCTCTTGAGGGACAAGAGGCCTTGCAGAGGGATCTAGACAGATTGCAGCACTCCGCAATCATCAGTGGGATGAAATTTAGTAAGTACAAATGCCATATTCTGCACCTGGGGCACAGTAACATCAGGCACAAGCATAAATTGGGAGATGAGTGGCTGAAAAGCAGTCCTGCAGAAAGGGACCTGGGGTGTTGGTTGTCAGCAGGATCAATATCAGTCAGCAGTGTGTGCATTGGCAGCCAAGAGGGCAAACTGCATCCTGGGGTGCAAACACAGCATCACCAGCTGGTCAAAAGAGGGGATTACCACATTGTATTCAGCATTGGTGCAGCCTCACCTTGAACACTGTGTGCAGATCTGGGGACCATAATTTAAGAAGGACCTGAAAGTCCTTGAATGTATCCAGAGGAGGGCAACCAAGCTGGTGAAAGGGCTGGAAGTGATGTCCTGTGAGGGGCTGCTGAGGATTTTGGGCTGGGCTGGCTGAGGGGCAACCTCATTGCTCTCTGCAGCTTCCTGAGGAGGGGGCGTGGAAAGAGAGGTGCTGAGCTCTGACCCCTGGGACATGTGGGAATGGTTCAAAGCTGCACCAGAATGGACATGAGGAAGCATTTATCTACTGAGAGGGTGGTCACACACTGCAACAGGCTTCTTAGGTGGTTGATGTCCCAAGCCAGTCAGTGTTTAAGAGGCATTTGGACAAAGTCCTTAACAACATGCTTTAACTTTTGGTCAGCCCTGAAGTGGTCAGGCAGTTGGACCAGGTCTTTGTAGGTTCCTTCCAACTGGAACTACTCCATTCTTTTTTTTTTCCCTGCAATGAGCACAGCATCTAACCTAATTTGGATTTTATAATATATTCCATCATTCTAAACTTGTATTAAAAGGACATATTTCTGAAGACAGATTACCTAAATGCATCAACAGCTTAGGTCTTCATATATACAAGATACGAAAAACTGTTTTGTTGGGAAATACATAAAAATTTTTTTTTCCAAACACAGCAAAACACAACATATAGTTGTTCTTTACATCATATAAAGACTAGTTTGCACATAAACGAACATAAGCCTGATGCAATTTGGGGGAACAGATAAGGCAGATATGCTTTTTGAGACTACCAATCGTTGGAAATAACAAAGGACCAAAGTATACAAAAACAGGACCAAAGCTCCTCGAATTATTCATTTATTCATAAAATTTTACAAAAACTACAAATAAACTCTTAAAATCAATATCAAGATACTTTTGAATTATGTCTCCTCCCTTCCTTACCCTAAATGACAAGCTCTCCTCATAAGGATGGTTAGAAGTGAATACATAGTGTAGTAGTGCTTGCGTCCCTGCAAGTGAATTTCAATTTCCCAAGGAAACAGCTAAGTACAGAATCAGCCCATAGTACACCTTGTCATAGCACACAACTTATCTGCTTACTAACCAGTACTCACTGTTTCTAACAGTAATTTTATGTTGACACACAAGTAATGCCATAGATAACTACCATACAGCACAATTAAATGAAACAATTAAATGAAAATATATTTGAATATAGGAATATGCTACAGTCATTGTTGCTATACTGGTCTGGATGTATTATCCCATACTATTTCTGATCAACCCATATAGGTATTACATTTCTTGCTAAAACAGTGAATTTATTTTATTCTGAGCTGTTAAACACACAGCACCATTCTTCCATCGGCATATCACACTCCATACCTTGTACCTTAGTATAATTCCACAGTCATCATCTTTCTACTTCATTTCCAATTTCCAGTTTTGTCAAGACGCTAATTTAAGATCCTGTGGAACATTTACCTGCTTGGTGCCTCTAGCTAGTTCTAATTTTATATGTTTTGTCCCTTTGATGGGTTGGTGCTACCCTCCACATATGAGTCAGCCATGAAGCAGCTTCAAATCCTTCATCGTCAAAACCACATGCAAGTTATTAATTCAAATGAATGTGAATGATAAAGGCGAACAACTCGAAAGCCTACATAGAAAACATTAACCATGAAGCCAGTCTTTAAAACGGAAATTTGGAGTAAAGCAGATTGCAGCAAATTCAGGTGTTCCACATCTATTAGGAAATCACCTAATCCACATATTTACATTTAAATGGCTACGGATGCCATGCACAAAAGAGACTTAAGGGTGCATTTATACCATCTATCACACACTACCTAATCCATGCAGCTGTTGGGACAACTCATCTACAGGTTCTCTACTCACAATCAATCATTCTCCTTCCTGAGGGCCCCTCTGAAGGGGTCTGGGTCAACTGAATTGCTTTAACTGCCTAAGCCCATTCCCAGCTGCTCTTCTTACACTAAGTAATACAGGCACATTAAGCCTGGTGCTTCCAGGAAGTATCAGATCACTGCATCTAAACAGTCTGATTAGGTCAATACACTGGGTAAGTCCACTCTCATGGCAAATAAAGGCACCATGCTGTAATCATTTTTCCACCAGAAGATAGGAAGCCCAAACATCACCAACCTTATACTCACATACCTCTCCTAGTCTTCATTTACGTGAAGGCAAGGCTGGACTAACAAAGAGGCTGAGATGTAGAAGAGATGAGCAAATGAGCAGAGATAACAGTTACTACAATACCATTCCCGCTAGTAATATTTGAAGTATAACGGATGAATTAAGGCAGAAAGCTTCAGAGAGAAAAAGAGTTGTTATGGTTCCTGCTCTAGCCTGAAGTCGGCATCAGTCTGGTTCCCACAGTCTGCTACAAACTTCAATGACAATCCACCCTCCTGAAGCCACTTTCCATGAGCGCCACTTTCACAGCAATTACTTTTCAGACTCTTTTTTTTTTTAAGCAGATCTGCACACTCTGTGCAAAGACCGTGCTCTTCAAACAAAATCACAGCCTACATGTAGTGAAAGCAAAACCAGGAGGACATGGAAACAGAGCATCTAGAGATTCAGATACACTATTAATTGGAATCACAGGAGCTTAAATACATGAAAAAAGTAATTCGCTAAGAAAACATGGCAGCAGATAATCAGCAAGAAAACATGAGAATGTATATGTAACTAATCAATAAATTGGTATGTAAATGAAGTCAGTGTAGATGTAAGATGCAGGACCTCTGAACCCAACAGTACACCTGTTGTACACCAATAGCACACCAATGTGCAGTAGTACATTGCTACACTTGCCACTTAAAATACTGTCCCAAATAAGAAGGTTTTGCCTCATAAACCCACTGCACAGTCACTGCGTGGTATATTACAGCCAACTGAATTTGGTCCCCAAAAGATACAGCATTAGAATGACTCAGTTAACCATGATCAGTGCATGAGTAAGTGCACCCTAAATTATCAGCAGAGAGGCAGGGTTGCTAGTGTGTCAGTACTCCCCGATATGTTAATAGCAGCCAGTAAGACTTAAAGTATTGCTTCACATTGTAATTAACTCATTCTATTGCAAGCTGCCACTGAAAAAGTCAGTCTCATTCCTTCTTTTCTTTCCATTCCTTCCATGTCACTGTTGCTCATTCCTAATGCCTCCCTTGCATCAGATCAAGCCACCGTGCTGCCACAGTAACTCCTGAACTAGCTCACAAAAGGGTGGGGAGAATAGACTAGAGAAGAAAGAGTTCCTCCATCAGGTCATTAAGCTTACCCAACATCACCCTGCAGCCACACAATCACTGTGAGGCATCTATCTTGATACGATGATCCTAATGACCATTAAATTAAAGTAAGGGTTCTTACTTTGACTCTCTCTTCCTCAGTTTCTTTTCCTTACATATGGAGAAGCAGGAAATAAATGTTTCCTTGCCCCAGATACAAGTCTTCATTTAACAACTCAGGAAAGTTACAGAACATATAACCCTGTGCATCTGAGCCTATTCAACAAACATTCTGACAAAATAAGAATCAATTCCATCCTCACCTCCAATTTTTTTTCTTGTGAAAAAGTAGAGCAAAACTACTTCTTGTTTCCATTTTAAAAAGCCACCAACAGAATGCTGAAGTACTTTAAGCAGCCTTGTTCCAGTAACACAGTCACAAAGTAGTCTGAGTGATCAGGTCACTGTTCCATAGAGAACAAGAGAATTCAAACAAGTCCAAAGCCTCTGCCTAGATCTTGCAAAACTTCCAAGACATAGGCACAGCAAGTGAGAAATGGAGCGGTTAGCTTTTTTTGTTACATGCAGCAGAATACTCCCTATCCTAAGCCAGAATAAAAGTTCTGTCTGGCCTCGTAGCCTGTCTTCATCAGTGGCCTACAGTAGGTACCTAGGGAAGAATGTAAGTATGTATCAAGTAAACAGTGATCCCTTGTTTTGTAATAAACAGCACATAACCATACCTTGCTTTCTTTGTGCTACTCATGGTTTTTTAAACCTTCCACTATGTCTCTCCCTCCAGGCCTCTTCTCAACACAAAAGTATCCTTATCCATTTAGCATCTCCTAGACAAGTAACTTCTGATCATACTTTGCCACCTTTATCTAACTTTCATCTTTCTGTTACGTCCTTGGTACTGTTGTAATCTTCGGCAACCCCTTTACTTGTTCAATTGCTTCTAAACATTAAACTGAAGTGCTCATGAACCTGTATACAAAGAGTTTGTCTTCCCCACCAAGACAAGTTTCTCTCCTCACACTTACTTATGCTTATTTTCTCACTCAGACACTCAGTATGACAAAGCCTTTTAAGTCTTTCCCTGCTTTTACTACTAGGAATGCAACCTCTCTCATCAGTATTTATACACTGTTTCCTGAAAAGGATAGCACAGACCCATGTAGGATTCCCAAAATGACTATTTACTCACACCTCCTTTTTTTATCTTTCAACCGACTACCCATCTATGACACAACTCTTCTTTTACTCCACTAGAGGTATATTTCTTGAAGAGCCCCTGTGTGGAAGTCTGTCTATAAACCTTTCAGTACCAAGCACATCCAGACCAACTTTACACCAACCAGAATTATTTGTATGCGCAACAACTCTTTTATGGGACTGTACTAGCCATGCGCTGCATAACTTACCTTTGCAAAAGGTATGTTAACTTGACCCTCATTACATGTATCCATGTATTTATTGATTATTCTGTTTCCTTGAACAGAATTTATGCTATTCAATCATATCAACTCTAACCACAAACAACAGTAGAGGAGAACAGTAGAAGAGTTAGTTTGTCTGATCATTGGTACGTGTCTGCTCTGGGACTCAAACATCTCTTTCCCTCAAATCTCTACTATGTCATTACCCTAAAATGGATATAAGAGAAACTAATTTGTCTGATTTATTTAATATAAATACACATACATATATACAAATACACTCTTTTTTAAATAAAAAATTCCAGCATTTTATTTGATACACACACACATTTGCTTCTTATTTTTATAAATCACATTTAAAGCGAGACTTCAGAAAAAAAAAATCTGGACTAGCTTGCACCATTTCTTATTGGAGCTACTGACTCTTCTCCTAACCCTTGGATAATACACAACTGTTAGGACACCAGTTCTAAAGGTTGCAGAAACTCTAGCAATCTCCCACTGCTTTTTGGCTTTTCCCCTGTCATCGGTTCAACATGACAGCAGCCCTGATACAAGCCACACTTCCCAAAGAGACTCCCTCTAGCCTGGACATCAACCCCATTCCTACTAAATTTAACTCTATCTTCCCTTATGCCTCATTTTCTAAGCCTGGAGAATGTCTCCCTCTTGTTCTCTTTCCAAGACATGATGCAAAGAAACTTCAGAGTGTGTTTACAAAATGTAAAGGGCTAGGAAGTAGATGGCCATCTCACAATACTTGTTGGTAAAATGAATACCTTCTGTTACAGCCCACTACTGAAGAGAACGGATTCAAAGGAACTAAAGATCATTTGACATCTACAACAAAATATTTTTCAGATAAACTGTTTCTTAAGTAGAACTAGCAACGATTGTTTCCTACAGGTTTGCATCCCCCTCTACATTACTGCTCTTATAAGCCCATTAAGATCCTCCCATAAAATCCTCTATTTTGGTTCCCTCTTACATTCCTCAATTGGCATCCCTTCAGGAATGCCAATTACTTCTCACGCTCCCTAAAAACTGAGGGGAAGCAAAACAATTTATGCCTGTTTCAAACCATGCATGTACACTAAGCGGCCTACTGATAGGCTGTGAGGTGGAAGAGGTAAAGGGAAGAAGCCACACACAGTTTCACCTTGTACCAAGCAATACTTTGCAAGAAACTTACAGGATCTTCATAATTCAGAATGCATTTGCTTCTGCTCATGATCACTTCAGAGAGTAACAGACAAAGAGATAGTCAGAGCAACTACACAAGCTTGTTTCCTGAGTAACCAAGGCACAGACACATCCCTTGGCATCAGCCAAGATCTTGTCTCACAACTCTGCCTTTTCTTCTGGCTTCTAGTCTTAGTTCACAGTTTAATTTTAACAATTGTTATATATTTTTTGAAATGTATAAACTCACCGTTTTATTGCGAAGTCTAATTATGTCCGAAACAGAGCCAGCTCCACAATATTCCATAACAATCCATAGGTCTGTGTTCTTAAAATAGCTGCCATAGTACTTGACAACATAGGGACTAGACAGGAAAAGGTTAGATAAAGAGATTAATTCTTAGTAGGAAAAAAAAAAGTCAATCACAAGCATTAAAAATGACAGTTTAACACACAATAACACAGCTAATGAGCAAGTGTAGTCAAATACATTTTAAAACTAATTAGTTTAACCAACGTCTGCTGCTTAATGAAATTATAAAGGCACTTCCATACACGTTTCAGCGATCTTCACATACAGACATGGTTTTCCCAAACAATAGTCTTCCGATATAAAGCTTTGTTTTTTCCTCCTCTAAGGCATCTCCTAGTTTTTAACTCTCAACACAAAGTTACTGGATGTTTCCCGTCTTGAAAAGATTGTCTTGTTTTCTTCTCTCCTGAGCAAAACAACACAGGATCATAGAACCACTTTGGTTGGAAAACATGGAAACTCAACCATGTTCTCCTGGTTTTGCAAGCATGAGCTAGTTCTAGAAATAGGCACAGAGAAGAAAGAAAGGGTAAAGCGTTAAGATTTAATTATCTTTTATTTGAGATGCTGCAATAGCTCAGTGCTTTTCTGTAATATCTATAGAATTATCACATGGGAAAATAAAGTACTAAAAAGTGTGTCATCACCCCCATCAGTACTGCACAGAACTATATTTTATCGAAAGCACTGGACACATATACAAGCACATGGTACAGAGCTGCAGCCTAACCCTTCCTTGCAACCAGGGAACGGCTGCATCCTGTCCAGTGAAGGAAGAGTTTGTGTTTTAAAATCCTGAACTCTTAAAATAAAAGTTATACAATAGTACACGTCCAGTAGATACTAAATACACCATGCTACTCAAAGAAAAGCAGGAAACAAAGAACAAGGGCAGAGAAAATTGGGGCAGACAGGGGACAGAGCAATCAGATGGTGAGTAGGCTCATCCAGGACAAGAATGAAAATGGCACACGAAGTACAGAAAGAAAGGTGAAAAATTTAGAAGACTGTCAAGTATCACCACTTCTTTTCTTTGTTAGTATATTTCATAGACATTTAATACCTTTTTCAGCCCTGGTCTAGTACTAACAGACATACACACACCACAACCTACCCCACTGTTTCCAGTCAGCTCACACGGCTCAAGCCTGTGCAGCGACTAAGGGTTGCTATCCTGTCATTGACCCCGCAGAAAAACTCTTTCTGAGAATTCATAAGGTACTATTTTCAAACTTACTCAATGTCTTCTTTTGTGTAACGGGAAAGAAATGAAACGCGAGATAAAAAGAATTAACAGCACAGCAACAAGAAGAATCGAAGCAAACACATTTCAACTCCTGTTCCAGTGCACAGGAAGAGCTGAGGACCTACTCTGAGGGTGAAATCTAGTTCCACAGTTAAGTAGACAAACAAGACTGCTGCGGCCTTTTCATGTGTATCTGTTACAAAACTCCAATTGGCCGGACGAAAATAGTCTCACAAGGACAAAAAGGATGAAGGAGTCCCAAACAAAACTCAGAGGTTCCAAATCCTTTCAGTATCATCTGAAATAATCTTATCACGCATCTTTGTGGAATGTTGGAAACAACATAAACCCTTCCTTTTCCTCCCATTCCCCTGTCGATAAATTTTACAAGCTTCTAGCATTTCACGCAGTCAATGCCAGAAGGGAATAAACGACATGGTCCAGCATGTTCGTAGGTCACAAATACTTAGATCAGGACTTGCAGCCAGAGGTTCTAAAGAAGTCTAAGGAACGGTTGCATTCCCATGTTCCATAGATACAATGTACTCTGAGGTCTCCATCTCTATACTTAAAGATAAATATTTGGACCTTCTCTCCTCCTTCATGACCCTATAGACAAGATGCTGTGAAGCAGTACAATCAAGCTCATGTAAAACCTGAGCAAAACTTTCAACAGCAAATCTGAATGAATTCAGACTGCATTAAAAGGATTATCTTTAACTCTAGGATGAGTACTGCTCATTGCCAAACAAGTGCAAATTTTTCATTTAAAGACAGAACTTCAACATTGATAAACCACAAAAATCACAAACACAACTGAGAAATAACACACCACTTGCTATAATACAATTCACCAACTTAATGACTACAGCAATCAATATTTTAAAGAAAGCTGATTCTAAGTGGAGTGCAGAGCTTTCCTGTTTGTACTTCCAATTCACAGACAGACTCCTGTACCACCGATTAGATATGAATAAAGACTCCATCTAGCAAATCTGACTTAGAAGTTACACCCAAAACCTTAAAAGATTGTCCCCAGAAATATACAAATAAAAATAAAAATTAAAAAAAAAACTATAACTCCATAGAAGAGAGAAAATGCAAAGTAATTTCTGCATCCACGAAGGCACTTGATCATAGAATCATAGGATCATTTTGTTTGGAAAAGATGCTTAAGACCATGAAGTCCAACTGCTAACCTAGCACTATCAAGTTCACCTCTAAGACATGTTCCTAAGAACTTCATCTACATGGCTTTTAAATACCTCCAGGGATGGTGACTCAACCACTGCCCTGTACAGCCTGTTCTAATGCTTGACAACTCTTTCCATTAAGAAGTGTTTCTTAATATCCACTCTAAACCTCCCCTGGTGCAACTTGAGGCCATGATGTTACGGCTTCCATTCCTACAATACTACAAATCATAAGACGTACTGGTTTTGAACAAGTCTAAGGTAACAGTCCTTCTTCAGAACAATTTGAAGATTGTTCACTTTTTAAAAGGTATGTTCCTGCATGAAAAAGGCAACCAATAGAATACTATTTTGGAAGTTAACTGCTAGCCATTCACCTTGTACAAGAAACATCTTTATCAATCTTCTGTAATAGGTAACTCTGAATTCACAAGGCCAAAGACTTTTCCAAGAAATATTAACCTTTGGGCTTACAAGAGCAAGTAAAGTGAAACAAGCAGGGAGAATTCTAAGCAGATGCAAGTACTTATTCTTTTAACAGTTTCTGCGAGGTAGACTATTCGTACTTTCTTCAGTCCAAGCTAGTGGTAGGAAAAGATTTGCAAAGTGGTTCCTTTAAGTAAACTGTCCAATACAGACTTGTTTTAATTTTCCATATTAAAAAAAAAAAAATGCAGCTCCATAGATTTCAGCTATATTCACAAGTACAAATACACTTTCACACAGATTCTTAGAAAGGGAGCAGAATTGTCACTTACCTGTCACATTGTTGCATTATAGATATTTCTTTAATTATTTCTTGAAGATCTGACTCCACAGGGACCTGTTTAATTGCTACAACTTGGCCAGACTCTTTGTGAATTGCTTTAAACACACTACCGTAAGACCTAAAAAATAAAAGAGGGATTTTTTTAAAAACAAGATAAACTGATTCTCACTTCCACTATGCAGAAACTTTTAAAAGTCATACAAGCCATATGTTCATGCCAAAGTTTAAGGGTTTTTTCAGGCTGCAAAAAACTCCGTTCTATTGGGACCTCAGGAAAGACGTGCCCCTGAATAATGAATCTTTGTTAAGATGTAGTGTATCTAACATTAGCACAGGCACAAGCACCTTTGCTGCCTTAATAAACAACTGACATACAAAATGCATAAATATATTTGGGGAAGCATGGAAGTCTACTGATGCATGTATTTGCTTTATTATTAAAACTTGTCTACAGAAGCATTCCTTAAGTTACAAAGAAAGTGACTGTGAATGTCCTAATATTCCAATACACGATTTACATACTATTTCCCTCTGATCCTATCCCCTCATAAATAGCTGCACTTACCCTTCACCAAGTTTCTCCAGAACATCAAAAACTTCCTCAGGCTGCTTAGTTAAACTATCTTCACTTAGCTTTTTCAGTTTGCTGAAAGAAAGACAAAAGTTGTTTGTTTTTTGGCGGAAAAAGACACAGAAGTCAACCAAGCTTTCATACAACTACGCAGACAGAAAAAAAAAATTCCAATTAAAATAAAATGCCTAATTAAAGAGCAGTAATAAAATTTTAATCAACCATCATATAAGATGGAGGTAGTTATGACAATTTTTGTCATTATCACTTTCCCACTAATGTTTGCTCAATTCAGAGCAGCATGGGACCAATTCACTGCCCAAACCACTTCCTTTAGTAAAGCAGAAACAGCCAAATCATACAGTAAAGCTCACCTTTCATCAAAGAGCAGCCAGCATGCAAACACATGCTCATTATTGCCTAGAGCACACCATGTTGTTATCTAAGAAAGCATAAACCAATCCTTCACCCACACAAAGTATCCACTTTCTAAACTATACCACTCATAAGCCAGTGAATTACATCAAGTTCAAAGCAGAACTCAGAGAGAAGATGATATGGGAGCATATGGTAGCACTTCACCTACACAGGTGGTAGCAGAACACTGAACTTCCAAAACGGGAGTACTCCAAGAGTTGTTGGGGCAGCCCCTTTTGCATCTTTGTGAATGTACATAGGGATGTGTGCAACAAAATCACTAATTATCCAATAACACCCTATTTGTCTTCACAGTCTCAAATCACCCATTATCACCCTGCCATTTCTCCCAGCATCTTCAACCCACTCTCACCACTATCCTTTGTCCTTTACCAGCAGCCCTGGCCTTTCCCCGGCCTCCAGCATTCCCATCCAGTCAGCCCCCCAGGCTCCTGGTAGATCTCAGAACACAACTTGGTTGCAAGCTTGTGATGGAGCTGACACTTAGCGTAGCACAGGAAAATGTAACCTCACACACATTGCAGTGAGGCTGAGTGGCTGCAACCTCTAAATTCTTGCTGCAAGACTGAAATAACAAGTTAACATTATGTGATAGCCACAGGTACTATTAAGGTAGAAGATAAGCTGAAGAATAGCTGGTGCTATAGTGTTAGATATAGACAATGTATTCCACACGCAGGAAGAGGAAAAAGAAAAACAAAAAAAGGTGGAGGGGAAGAAACTTCTAAGCACAGCAGATCATTGAGAAATTATGGAAAATGTTATCCTGCGACACCTTCCTGAAAGGGAATACAAACTAGGGGAAGGGAGGGCACAGACAGAAAAAATTGTCAAATCTAACACTGGAAGAACAGTATTCAAAAGAAACTCTTTCATACTAAGTGACACAATTCTGAGACATACAGAACTAATACAAAATAAAGTGAAATGACTGATGAAGGAATACCCGAGTCAGAAGAGACTTGTTACTGCCAGCCATCTAAGTAAAGACAAAAATTTAAAATAATTGTATAAGCACACGGGTCATACGGATTGGTGTTAAACAAGGAAAGTAAGGCGAGAAGGAGGTTGTATACATTTAGATATCAAAGATCTATTTTGTAGATGTAGCAAGTACATGAATACAAAAAGCATCCACAATCAGAAAGGAAAGGTGCATGACATGTAAAGACCATGCAGTTTGCTACGGCAAACAAGCAGGAAGCTGGAAAGCACATGTGTTTAAGGGAGAATAGAAATCTCCACAGCAAAGGACAGGCACAACTCATGAACATGAAGAAAAACAGCAGAAAACTCAAATGAGAGCAGCTAAATAAAGTCTGCAAAAATGGCCTACAAATCAAACACAGGAACACATAATGACTCTGTTTGCTTTTTCACCCTCTCTCTGCTTGTTAGAGACTAGAAAGCAGAAAGATGGAAATTAAATCTTGCAGGGAAGCACATATTTCGTTAATGAACAAGTGCATGTTGAGACAAAAAACTGTGCGGCGGGGGGGAAAAGATTCTGCAGGTGGCTACTAAAGAAATAAATCATTACTTTTGCTTCTTTTGTTTCAAATTCTTTTTTCGCCTCTGATCAGATTATCTGCACCCTTAAAGGCAGTGTTCACAAAACAAGAGTTACTGCAGTCATCCTCTGCTTGCCACCAACAAAAAGCATGCACAGTATGCTTATGATACCAGCAGAGCCTCAAAAAATGAAAAGCACGACCATTAGCCAAGTCTCTTTCTTAACCAAGGAACCACATAACGTACTCAACAGAACAGCGGAGGGAATTAACTTATTAGTAACTGGAAGAGAAAACATACAGTGACCTCAACCAAAGATGTCTAAGAAGAGAACACTTCCACCTGATCACCAAAAGAGCAATGCCTACTACAATGAGAAGGAAAAAGAGAAAAAAAAATCCTGAAGCAAATATGCCAATTTTGAAGAGCCCTTCAAAATTTCATTTATGTATACATATATATATATATATGTACATACATGTGTGTGTGTCTTTGTAGCAAATTTGGTTCTTGAAAGAGAACTTTAGAATATGCTTAAAACAAAAAGGGTTTCAGCAGCACCACTGAAGGCAAGACACTGGGAGTGGTGAGAAGAGCTAGGGAAACAACCACCAACAGCCACAAACTCATCAAAACCAATATAATTGTCAAATAACTGACTATGAAGAGTACATAAGAGCCAACCTGGAGATCAGAGAAACAGCATTCTTCAGTTTTAAAATTATTTTCACATTATCCAATTCTGACAAACATAATAAATAGTTAACAGTAAGGCAGCTAAATACTAAACCTATTTAGAGGAAGAAAGATAGGTCAGCCAAACTTCACGGCCAAATGCACTGCTCAAAAGTGCTTCACATTCCTTCACAAATACACTGTCAGAGTACAGATGCAAGGTCCAGTGTTCAAGTGACACTATTAACACCACAGTTCTTTGAACCATAGAAAGATCCTAATAACTCAGACTGTTCAATGATTTCTATTTCTGGAAGTTTCACACAATTTCCAGCTCTTGAACTACAGAAGAGCATGCAATATACCCTGAAACAGGTGCAATAAAGAAAGCATTTATGAAAACTTTGTCAGAAGCAGTGAGGAGAAAGATGACTGTTCTAACTGGCTGTACAGCACTAAGTAGAATACAAGAAGAAGATATTAGAAATATTATCTTAAAATATTGGTTAAAAACAAGAAACTAAAACTTAGGACATCAAAATGCATCTAAAACTTCAGAATCAGCTCCTTAATCAGGAGTTGTTTGCATGCATGTGTCCTACTAGCCTCACTTTCCAAATATGCAAGATAAAACACACACAGCCAGGCATTTCACTACTTTTTTAAAGCATTAAGGTCTTCTACATGTGAATGCTACAAGCACCCAGCAAAATACTTATCTGCTAAGGCATGACTAGAAATATGAGGGGAGTGGAGGGGAAAGGAACAACTGAAGAGGCAAAGGGCTCAAGAACAATCAGGAAAAAAAAAAAGTGTCTCATTCGTCTCCCTCATGGGTCCTCTACTTATATCACACAAGCATTTAAAACAGAACAAATAAACCAGTAAATTCAGGAACGATTTTATTCTGGCCACAGGATACAAGTACCATACATATATATATGTACATACATACATACACATATTAAAAAAACTGTGAGAAAGTCCAAAGGAGACGTGTAGAAGACAAGTATAAAACCTACATAGAAAGCCATTCTGGGTCTTTTGCCCTAGAAAATCATCAGGTAGTGACTATGGGCTCTTTCAGCACTCTTGCAGAAGGGAAGCTGTTCCTGAAAGCAGGAGGACTAACTGAACTACAATTCTGGGACAAGAGCTGCCAAAAGGATTTTCTTGTTCCAAGCAAGTTTGACTCTCTGCATAATACCTACTCTCTTAAACAAGAAAAATACATCCTAGTAAAGAATTTTACTTTTATAAATCCAGTTGATAAAACATTCATACTTTGCATGATTAGAATCTTACGCGTCATTTAGTACATCAGCAAAACTCCAAATAACTAAATGCAGAAAAACCTAGAAACATTGAGAGGCACCCAAGATTAACAATTCTAGCACAATTATCAGAAAAATCTGAACTGGGACCAGAAAGAGCAAGACATACTTCTTCCCCCACCCAATATGAAAAAATAAAGCCTGAATTTAGTGTCCTGCAGTCATTACAGATTTTATGAAATAAACTGGCAATATGCTACAGAGGTAGGCATAAAAAAACCTGAAAGCTAACAAAGAAAAATAAAGTGAGACTAAAGAACAGAACTCCATCAATTACTGTCATGAGTTATGGAAAACTGGACAGCTGTTCCATGAAACAAGAATACAGGCAGTTTATTTTGCAGAAGAACTAGCACACTGAAACATTTAAAAAGAATGGCTGGGATCAATTACACTGATACATTGAAAGAGAAGCTAGTAAGAGAAATCACTGCAGTCATCAGAAATAAAGGTGGCACATGAAAGCCTGGAGCCATTTACACTGCTTTACACCATTCACACAAGTAGGAGCAAGTTTAAGACAGTTTACATTATTGCATTGTGTACTTACATTTAGTTTTCTAGCAATAAAACTCAAGCAAACTTACACGTTTTTCTCATCATTTTCAGGGGGAACTTGACAACTGTCATCCACATGACCTTACATGTCCATTGACATAAAAATTAAAACCACCATACTTTTCACAGGTAGTTCATATTTTAAAAAGTTTTTCCCTTTCCACAAAAATTACATTTTACTGAAAATTAAACTGCCCCAGCTTAGAGAAACGACTGGAAAAATTTAATTAACAAATTACACGCTTGTTAAGAAGCATTTTATTTGGTGGCAGCACGCAGGAGATAGATTGGTTAGATTAAAAACTATGTATTTTATGGAATTGGATCTCTAGCTACTTTTCACTTGTAAGCAATGTATCTCCCCATACCTGAGCATGCCAATATATACAGAAAAATACAACAATAATAACAGGGGAAAACGCCAAACAAGCAGAGAAGAGTAAAATAACACTTAAAGGAAATACAGATGCACATTCGTGAAAACCTTAGTCCAAATCTTATGAAAACTTGAGTTAATATATTGTGAAAAACTGAGTTCGAATCTTCCTCTCACCAAAGAAACAAACCCACTAAGTTCTCATCACATCCAATTTTACAAAAATAAGCTTCAAAAAATATGGAATGTATAAAAACACACCAGAGAATTTAAAAGTTCTCTCATAACTTCCTAATTCTTCCTGACTGAAGCTAAAGATTTGAACAGCTCCTCACTCTCAATTGGGCCATACACACAACCTCCAGCCTGGTAATAAAGTTAGAGGAAGTCCCAAATATTTTTTAAAAAATAAAAAAATAAATTAAATAAAATGTTAAAAAAAAATCTCGTGGGTTATGCCAACTTCAAGTTTTATTTTCAAACCTTTCATATCACCAGATCCCAAGCTTTGTGCTGGTGGTGGTAACATTGATTACTCCTCAGACATTCCCATTTCTTCTCCTAAACCCTTGCTAGTGCCTGTCCTACTTCCTTTTTTTGAGACTTGTAGCACCGTCAACCTGAAACTACAGCCTGAAACTACAGCATAGGCTGTCCCTCCTCCCTGCCATTGCCTTCTAAAAACATTCTGCATAACAACTACAAATCAGCTCTTGGTCAGGGTTTTCAGTAATAGATACTGTTCCATTGCCTGCTAAAAACACTCTTTATAGCAACTACTAATCAATTCTTGGTCAAAGTTTTCAAGTAGTAGATACTGTTAGTTGATGTATTATTGGAGGAAAAAAACAGTAAGAGTTCAAGACTGCATTCTTCTCAACCTCTGTCATCCTGCAGGAAGCTGTTTTAAAGAATTATAAAGGTTTTAAACGTAGAATGTAAATGTTTTAAAGCAGAATGTAAAAAATGATTTATTATCTTCTAACACCAATTTATATTGTGTAACTAGTCACCAGATTTTTCATTAATTTAATAGGAAGCAAGAGTAAAACACTTGGAGCTCTGAGACAGTAAGTACACATGCAAATTGTATGACTACATTCTGTAAAGCACACAATTATATTCTATGTAGTATACAACTACATCCAAGAAAGGATTGTTCCAACTAAAATATATGATTAAATTTAAAACAATTAAAGCAAAATTATTTTGTGCACTAAGATGACAGTGTCACATTTAAAGCAAAGCTCATGGTTTCACATCATTACACATGCACACAAAAAGAAGTCAAATGATAAATGCCAAAAAAATACATTTATTCGCATGACCAGATAGCCTATGTATTTCAAAAAACAGACATACTGTGGGAATACTCTTGATTTTTGCCTCTTCCCACTCCCTGATTTGCAATCGCAACTATGCAAGGCCCACCCCCACAAACATCCCTCCACCAGCAGGGCACAAGGGCACTTTCTCATATGGAAAGATAAGAACAGCTACTTCTGCCCGTTTTTTACATAGTCCTGGACTGCAAAGTCTGACCCCCGGGCCACAAAGGGCTCTTTAGGGCCATGAAGTTTTTCTCATTTCACATTAAAGCGTTCCGCTTGTAACTCAACCGGCCCCTCAGGGTTTGCCTTCAACTGGAAGTTTATCCCGGAGAGTTACTTCGGGGACCCCGACCCTACAGAAGACCTTTCCCAAAGCAACACAACCCCTCGGGCGGCCGGGATGGTCTCAGCCCCCGTCGCGGTCCCGCCGCCCCCCTCAGCCTCCGAGACCGGAGGCTCCCGAGGCCAGCGGGGGGTCGGGCCGGTCCGCTCCCGCGGGCCCAAGGCCTCGCCCCGGCCGTGCCGCCGCGCTCGCTTCCGGGAGGGGAAGGGGCCGCTCGGGAGGGTCGTTACCTCTTGGGCGCTGCCTGCTCCATGCCGCTGCTGGCCCCCCGGCCCCGCCGTCCGGAGGGGGCTCCCGGCCGAGCCCCCGGACACCGCCGGGCCGGCAACCACTAAACTCCTCAGAACTTTCGTGTGAGCTCGCTGGCCCTTTAAACGGGGCTCGCGCCCTCCCTTGGCCGCCGCCACTCCCGGCCTCTCTCAGGCAACCGCCACTACCGCTACCTACCCGGCTACCGGCGGAGGCCCGCCCCCTAGCGCCTCTCAATGGCTACAACCCGCGCCATCAGAGTGCTGATTGGCCGAAGCGGAAGTCGCTCAGAACGGCAGGAGGCGCGAGGCCCCACCCCACCACGGGAAGAGCTGGGGGCGTCGCGCCGGCGGGATGGGAAGAACATGGAGGCGGCCGCGCTCCCGGCATGCTCTGCGCGGCGGCGGGCCGCGGGGCACGCCGGGAGGTGTAGTCCTCCCAGGAACCAGCCCGGCCCGTTCCTGCGGGGGCGGCGCCCAGAGGGGTCCAGGCGGGCGGGGAAAACCGGGTGGCGGAGAAACGGCGACCCGCCGGCGGCAAGGACAGCCGCCCCGCCCCCACACGCTCACCTCATCCCCTGACTCGTGGGGCGGGGCCTTCGGGCAAGGGCAGGCCCGGGCACGGCCTGGGGCGAGGCTGAGGGCGACAGTTCCCCGGCTGCCGCCTCCGGGCTCCGCCACGGCGGGGAAAGGCTGCCGGGCGGGCTGCGGCTCTCATCCGCCCGTCTGCACCGGCCTGGCGTGGTGCTGAGCTGCATACAGCCCCTGCCTGGAGGGGTAAATCTCCCCGTGGACAGCTGGCTCCAGAGCACGGCGGGAGGCAGGCTGCAGGCAGTCATGGGGAGCTGCTCTCCAAAGCTGGCTCCGGTGGCACGGTGTGGCTTTGAGCTGGAAAACGCTGGCACTTGGCACTTTTTAATGCCAAAGCATACAAGTTACCGTGCAAAGCCATAGGAAGCTGTCACGTAATTATTCAAGCAGCAGATTTTAGGCCACCGAGTACCACTTGACAGTTACCTGCAATTTCTCCACCTTCCAGCTTCTGACTTTGTGCTGTTTGTGTAGCAATTTAAGAAACTGAGAAAGCATCCAAGTAGATCCAGCCAACTCAGTACAAGAAAAGCTTAGATGTTCGAGCCAGCTTCTGTATCCTTTCCTGAAAGTAGGCTTATTTGCCTAACTAATGGAAGTTCAAGGTAGTGAAACATTTGGGCAAGATCCATGAAAATACCAAGATGTCCAAGTTCCACTTTAAGCTGATTTTAGATGTACAAGTATAACAGCACTCCCCCTTAAAAAAAAATCCACACTCCATACCTAACTTCGTCTCTTTGATGTGCATTAGCAAGGGAATTTTGAATGACTGAAGTCCTACTGTTGTGCAAGTCCTCTGCTTTGCCTGAGTCAATCCAATCTAGTTGACTCACTGTGGTCAGACTAAAGGCACAACAGCAATATTGAATGAACCCATAAATCAAATCACACACCACCATATGACCTTTTAGGTTTCTTTGTTTTTCTGAGTCATGGAAAAATTGCAATAGAACATCTTCCTTTGCACAACAGATCAAAGGAGAGCTCTTCAAGTATCATCCCACAAGCCAGAGTGGCTCACCAGCAGTACTGCCAGATGTGTCCATACCATAGACAACTGCTAGTAGGAGATGCCAAAACAAACCACCCAGGAGGAGCCAGTGGATACCTCAGATGTAGTGTGGAATGGGCATGTTAGAAAGTGGTGGGGAGGAATGCCACCAGACTTCCCATCCCCCAGTTCTAGGACAAGGAAGGTCAGGCAGGTAGATGTCAGTGTCCAACTTTGGTTTACAGAATTTTCAGCTATACCCACTGACCAATTATTATTTACAATTCACCAATCTCACCCAAACCCTGTTTGGCTGTCACACTCCTGGAATGCAGAGACTGTCTCCACATCCTTTAACACAAATCTTTAAGGCAATATTTTGTTCAGGCTATTTCAGAGGAGGCGGTTTCTTTCCAGTTTCATCTCAAGCCAAAGCTGCAATAAACTATATATTCAAGCAAGGAAAATCAGTCCTAGAAAAAATTCAGGTACTACATTATAGTTGTAACAGCAACATGAAAGGCAGCCAAAAGTGCTTCCTCTCCCCATTCACACATATACGTCCTTCTATGGAAAAAGGCTAAACAGCCTAATCTGCCGCTCTTCCCTCACCCTTTAACAACAGTTTTTGAGAACAAGTCTAAAGAAAATTTGTCCAAGAATAGCAGATACAGATACTAGCTCTCCTTGTTCAAAGCAATTCAATACCACAATCCCCCTCCCAAAAAATAGCTTGACCACCCAATACTTGAGGAAGAAGGTGACAGAAGTGTCTTCCATCTCTGCTACTGAAGAAAGAAGAGCGTGAAAAAAATTAAGATGCCTGAAAGAGAAAAAGTTAGGTTACCTGGCTTTAACCTAGCAGGGCAAACAGTGCCAAAAAATTGACTAATTCCATGTCTTTCTCACCGAAGTTTCAGAATGCTTTCTAAGTACTTTTATGCTGAAAATGAAATATCGATAACATGTATACCACAGTATTTTTCAAATTTGCTTTATTAATCTCTTACAGTTTCAAATGTTATTTTCAGTTGATGACATTGGAATAAATAACTTCATCTCACCTTTCCCCTTCAACGTGAATTTGGGAGCCATGTTGTGAAATGTAACACTGATTTGGTATTCATTGCAGTACTGTACCTAGCCACCAGCAAAGAAGAAACTTTGAAAGGGAAAACAGACTCCCTCTGTTCTACTACCTTATTCAGGCTTTCCAGTCAAGGGCAGTCTAGATGTTCTGGAGGCATGAATATACTATGAAATTGCTGGTGTCTAGACAACATGGAGATGAGGAAGTTGCAGACAATCTGCATGAATTTTCCCATGATTTCTTCCAAGAGTAGAACTATATAACACTGCTAAGAAGGCATGTGAGCAAGGCAAGGCTTAATGTAGCCCAATCTTTAAAATATAGGAGAAAACTAACTGAACTACTCTTTTTTCTTCTAAAGCATTTAATCTGCTTTACCAGTTTATCAGCATGCATTGGCACTCCTATGCAGAACTGGCATCAACATCAAATACAGTTCCTTAGACCACAGGATGGATGAAGACCATACTTTATTTTTAGTACTGTAATTCTTTTATATTATAATGTAGTTTTGTAAACAAATAAAATAATTTATATTATAATTACTTATATTGCAATGGAATCAAGAATCATGATGGCACGGACAAGTATTAAGTGCTGTATAACCACAAACTAAGACAGTCCCCAAGCCTCTAAATGTATGAACCAAAAAGTTCCAAGAAGTCAGTCCTGCCTCAGTTGCATATAATTCATAACAAACCTGAGAAATATCAAAATTACTTGAGAAGCTCATGTCTGAGTTTCCAACAGGTATTACTAATGGTAAGATTTAAATTCCAAATATATACTTCAAAGTCATTCATGAACATCATGCAAATAAATTATGTATGTTATAGTAGAGACCTTATCTGGTTCCTTTGGTAGCAAATAAAAGGCACATTTACTGCAGAAGGTATTCGATCAGGCTCATTTAAACAACATGCATTGTAACTAATACATGGCGCTACTAGAAAGCAGCAGAATTAATAGTACGTGTTTTCCAAGAAGTATGTGTCATGAACTTCTTATGCTGTCCAAACAAAATACCCCTAGTCCTTCATCACATCCGTGGTGCTTTCCACAGCCTAGCTCCTTCCCTGTCTGCTTTCTACCTTTCACCCCAGTAGCCTCCACTTCTTTCACAGGGTCCTCGGTGCTCCCTCTCTGAGTGTCCCCTGTACCAGACCACAACAGCTCCATTCAGCCCCTGCCACACCAAACCCACCATGTCCTTGCTGCCAGCATAGACCCCCAAGCGTGCCCCCTGCTCTGTGCTGACTACAACGCCTCCACATCACAGGTACCACACCAGGCCTTGGCCCACCCTGATGTCACCCCCCAAATACCCTGTGTCTGCATCACAACCCGTGTGGAGCTCTCAGGAGGAGGCTGCGGGTCCAGCACGGTCCCAAACCCAGCAGCTAAGAACAGAGTTTCGCTTGCCGTGGGGTGGACAGCCCCACAAACAGGTCATTCCATCCTCTACCCATCACCTGTGAGTTTCATAGAAACAGGAACTTGATGTCATTATAGACCTCCAGCTTTTCATCAAACATGATTAATATTGGCCAGCTAAGTCCCAAAGGCTTGTGAAGGCGAGAAAGGCAAGGAACAACAGGCAAGCCCAGAGACAGGCTCAATGCAGGGGCCTGATTTCCTTAGAAACCAATTCATAAATTCCGTAGACAAATAGTCAACAACAACATGTTTGCATGTCTCTCCCTCTGACTGCCTGATAGTGATCTGGCATGCTGGAAGTTAAGGGAAAGGCCTTGGATGAAATACCAGCTTGTTTATACAGAAGATAAGAAAAACTGACTTCTGCCTGTATTTTTTCCTACCTGTCATGTCCAGTGTGAAGTAACCTTGAAGGCTTATCTAAGAATTTGTTATATACTTTCCTAACCCTGTCAGTCATAAAATAGTTATAAATAAACTATAAAGAACACCATATTCTCAAGTTCGGACTACAAATTAGATTTTTTTAGAAAAACAAGTTTTTAATGAAGCTTAAGAATAAAGAACAATTGGGGTTTTAGTTTATTTTCCTGAACTATTCGCAACTTAATGGTTAATTAACGTCACATTAAAGGGAATTGACTTTTTGCTGGTCCAGCAAAAGAAAGATGCAGAAAATAGGCAGAAAATGTAGGTACAGATCCTGCCATCCATATCCACCCCATTAAAATCAATGTGATTCACAAAATTCCTACTTGACATTGAAGAGAGCAGTAAAATCCTGTAATAGTAAAATATTAGCTGCACTGCTGTGATTCCTTCACTACCTAACATACATCATTTTGGTATCCAAAATATTATTACTAGACCTAAAGACATTTGTTGATTAGGATAGGATTTTTCTGTTGACTAACCATTTAGCTCATAGTCTTAGTAACAGGCTATATATAGACTTACCATTTGCTATTTTTCCTATTATAGCACACTATGGTAAAAATAAACCATGGATACAGAGTTGCTGTTTACAATTAACCAAAGAACATATTACAGTCTCTGCTACAGCTGTGTTGATTGTGCTCATGGGATTTACGAATTACCATCAACTTGAAAAAAAAAACCTCAGTTCTTGAAACAATTGCTGTTGTTGTGGTAATACTCAGTTACTCTGGATTCCCTTCTGCACAAAAATATTCCCCCTCTTTCTGGGGACAACCATCTGTTCTCCAGTCTGCAAAGAGGTGTGCTCACGCCCTGGAGAATAAATAAATAACATTTAACTAGCAAGGCTTGATGCTTGTGCTAGGAGTGGAAACTAGAATCAATAGCTAAAGAATGATTGAATCATCATTACTTGATGAAGCAAGTACTACAAGAAATGAACTTCAGCTGCCTGACTACGTGTAGCTTTATGCCCAAGGCTTCCACCACCATGAAGGCTGCATCTTCTCCAATCTTCCTTTAACTTCTGAGCTGAGAGTTTGAGGAAGATGTCACAGAAATCTTTAGGGAAGATTAGAGTATTTTTTTATTTTCACAGATGATGCTTTCAAGGGGCTATGAAGACCCATTCTTTGAGCTCTAAAGAAGGGAAGCTTCCTTGCCCTCATGGACCTTTCACAGAAATGCTTGAAGAGAAATATTAGACAGTGCAAAGCAGAAGTACAAAACAACAAATTACAAAGAAGAACCCAATACAACTGGAAAGCATATAGCAGGTACTGAGCACTCTAAAAGCAATGCCATGAAATGCTTACAGTTTATTCAGTTAGAGGGCTTTTTTATTATTAATAAAACCCTTCCTATTTATTTCTGAAGAACATCTCCAGTTTGCTTCGTAGATAATACAAGCCAGTGTTTTGTATGTGGAAGAATCACTCATTCTAAACGCTTTACAATCCAGAAACCACAAAATTTCAGTTTCCTACTTTTTTCCAACCTTTCTCAATCAAAACATGCCAGAAGACCATAATTCAAGTCCAAATAAGCTACTCATATAACATGTACAGTCATACTTTAAAAAAAAGACCTAAATGCAATTCTTGTCTTAGAACTTCTGAAAAAAAGTTCAGTGGCATAACAGCCATTTCATGACTGACTGTGAAGTAATAGGTCTGATTACAAGATAAGAGGCCGTGGAAAGTAGAAATTTATTCAAAACAAGAAAAAGATTAAGATTTGCACTTAAATTCCCATTCTGCTCTTAAAAGCAGCGGGAAGCCTTCCCCACAGCGGCCCTTGTACTAAAGAAGCAGCAAAACAGCACATAGTAAAGTTTCACGGAACTGGCTTTATATGATGCACTGATTTGAGCCTCCACTAATCAGGTTCAGTTTGGTTCGATAGGGAAGAGTTTTATGACATCCTCGCTGCTACCTAGGAAGAGTACTGAAACTACTGTCACTACTGAGCAAGAGAATTTTCTGCTGAAAACAAAACTTTGAAGTGGCTGAGCATACATAGGCCAAGCTGTAAAACCACAGCAAAACATAAAGCAAGTTACTATCTAGACAGTTTGTGAATGCCATGAAAATTCAGACCTAAGTTTTTTCCACTATTCCTTCACTAAAAGTAGATTTTCTTAGTTGCAAGCAGAGAACCAGTGGAAGACTAATCGATTTTTTTTAAAAAACAAACATAAGTTTATCAACAGCCCTCAACACTGCCCATTTTTATCCAGGCTGGGTTTAGCAAAAATAAAATGTTCTGGTGGTATGATTTTCTCTGCAGAGCAGAGGAAAATAGAGCAATTCCATATGCTAGGAGTTTCCTTAATGGAAACAGTTAATTTACCACATGAGGAATATCATATGCATACCACTTCCACCTAAAATGAATCACTTCTTCCAGTTGAGAAAACTGAGGTCTTTTATCTTCCTCAGGGTGGAGTCCATCTCCTCCCATAGATCCCTGCAGAGTAAAACTGCTAATCGTTTTCAAATTTAAAGACATTACTTCTTTTGTGTTCATATATCACATTTCAATGTCTTCTAAACGAGACAGAGCTTAATGTTTTTATGTAACCTTGAACTGGCCGATACACAACTTTTATTGCTTCATCCTTGAGCTCATCTGTAATTCCATGATCTAATTTGTTACACTGGTGGTATTAAGCTTCTCCTTCTGGATTAACAAATGCAGTTTAAATTCCTTAAGGCTAATTTTAAAAAGAACGTGCTAATTTGGATATGAAGTAAAACAATGAAAAACTGAACCAGAAAAACCAAGAAAAGCCAAACTATGTGTTTTAATATATACTTTGTCTCTCCTTCACTAAGATTAATAGGTAGTAAATCCCTGCTCTATGCAGTTCAAACTAGGCAGAGTGTCTCTAGGACCTGATCCAAAATCAGTTAGCATCAACAGAGTCTTTCTTTCAAATATACCACTTTGGGGATCAGTTCTTAAAGGAGAGTCCTCTCTAATTTGCTCATGGGAGTGTGAATATAAATGCTGATTTTTGCTTGACTGGTGTTTCTGTCCTCAGCCTGATTCATCTCCCAAGAGGATGGAGGAAAGGTCAAAATTAGAGGCAGATCACATTAGACACTACTATTTGTTTGACATAACCTCTTAATAATATGTCATAGGTTCATTTGATTAGAAACTATGCATTCAGAGAAGATAAACAGTGTAGAAGTGGTCTCCTTATTGTGGCATAGATATTAAGCATTTGAAATTTTAGACAGCGGGAAAATTTGCTGTTCAGAGTCACAGAGACACGCAATGTTGTATAACATGCATTACATATTAATGTATAATGCATTACAATATTAATGTATACTATGGCTTGCATATTATATATATAATGTGCAGTGGGATAGCAATTTTAAGTGAGAAAGTGTGTAGGAAGATTAAAGTCACACAACTGTGTTAGAATACCCACAAATAAATACAGCACTAATTATACATAAAGTAACAGGAACAACACGTTATAAACACAAATGCTTGATCCCGTGCTGCATTATTGGCGTTTATCTTGACCTTTCAAAATGGTATTTCAAAACCAGCTACCTCATTTTGACGTGTGCAAGATACTCAACAGCTCTTAATTAAATGCCTCAAAGGCAGATTTAAAAACTGTTCTAAAGTATATTGATTTAGGCTCTGCAAGACCAGGTTTTGGCACCTGTTCTTGAAATGAAAAAAAAAAAAAAGCACACTGAATAAAGATTATGCATTTTTTTCCAGGAATCCGGCAATTTCTTGGAGAGATTAAATTTACTGCAGCTTTGAAATAACAGGGTTACTACACATTGTGAATGGCTGAGTGTCTCTGCAGGACTGGATAACAGCTAGCACAGCGGACTTGAGGGATTTTATTGTAGTTAATCCATCCTCCTGTTCCATTCCTACTTCTACAAGCAAAAAGAAAATGTTTGTGCTTAGTACAATATTTATAGCTATATGTAATAGTCAATTCCTTTCTGGTTTTACTGTACCAGCATGTACAAGAAATACATAAAACTATATATATTATTGCTACTACTTTGCAAGATGTTGTATGTATTGTAAAGCTGGCTCTCTAATAGAAGGCAGCTAAAGACCTCTGCACTTAAATCTGCCAAAGCTGATACAGCAATCACAAACATGTGTTGTTGCACTTCTTGTGGCTCATCTCCACATGGTGCAGCTGTTGTGTTGGCTAAAGAAAATGCAGGCCCAAGGGAAACAAATTTAATTCAGCTGGGGTGACTTCCACTAAAGAAAGTGTTTTAAGGAGAACAGGTGTCTTACAGTGAGGGGGATTGTTTGAGAGGTTTTCTCTAAACTTGCTTTGCTTCTAGGAAGTCTTCTAAAGTGGTGTGCTTGTGATAATAATCTCTTGCAGCCTAATTTATAAAAATTACCCTGCAGAAATGCAGTGGATTCCAGAAAACCTATTTTTGTTTGTTTGTCTTAGTCCTAGGACAGGAAGGCTAGCACAGGACCTTATTGCACAAGTTAGAAGCTTCAGGGAGTGTTGCTGCTGTTATTTGGATTCCTCAGCCTTAAGAAGTTTATTTTCTAATAAACAAATGACTGTTTCAAGGCAGACCCACAGTCTGTGTAAGTCACCAGTTGACACTCCTAGAGCTGTGCCAGTTTATACCTGTGTATCTATTACTTTAAGCTTATTTTTTTGCTGACGTCACTTAAATATAGCTTCCTCCTAAATATGTTCATGTTTGTTTAAAATAAATGAGCTAAGCTACACTATGTAGCCTAATAAAACAGTATTAAGTGTATGTCTTTTTTTTTTCTTTTCCAGAAAGGCATTTACCTTGCGTGCTATGATACCTTCTGTAGTTCCATCACGCACTCTGCCTCTCTGCGTCCTCTGGTATATCTGAGCAGAAGGCGTTTGGGTGATGCTCAGCGGCTGACTCGGTAACCGTCCTGCTGTGGACAGGAGCAGATCCCACAGCGCTGGGGCAGCCAGGTCCCTGGAGGCTGGGAAGCAGTGGTTTCCCAGCGGGCTCTCAGGAGATCTCTCTTTCTTGGCGCTGGTTGAACCAGCCCTTCAGACAGACACAGCAGCAGCCAGCAGATCTTTCTCTTCTTGTTGTCAGCCCTGTTTCCAAAATAAGGTTACTCCAGAGGGTAGTTTCTTGTTGCTTAGGTGTCTTCATACTGCAGTTTCCTCCTTTGAGCCTGTTTTTTTTCTGTCTCACACAAGGTCAGAATTCCTTCTCTTTGGCGAAATGAAAGTCCAAACAAGGGATGTTTTTTCCATACAGATCCCATTCCTACAGAGCTGTTTTTTTTCTATAGGATTTATAGGAGCTGCTCTTGGCTCTTCCTTCTCAGGTCTTAACTAAATAAAAGTCATGATGACAAACTCCTGTTTTTCTTTTTGCAAGGTTAAGCTCATCAGCTCTTATATCAATCTTTATTGCTACATGTTGTGTCCTCAGAGTGTCTTATGCAGACCTTGGACAGTTTTTTAGGCTTCTTCTCAAGTTTCTAAATTGGAGATGCAGTTCTCCTACTGAATTCCTCCTTTTTAATAAAAATACAGAACTCACTGAGGTCAATAGTTAAATTCATGAGATTTTTGTCCTCTCCATATGTCTGCACATAAAGACCTGCAACAAATCTTGCATTTTTGCAGACTTCCCCAAACTGAGGAAAATAAAATTGTTCCATCCTTGCCACTTTTCTCAGCAGGACTTCTCACTGACGGTAGGAATTACCATGGCCATGCCTGATGTCAAAAGGCAGGAGTAGATGGACCTGGAGTACACCCTGCCAGTGAGGGAAGAAAAGCATCCCAATTAACAAAATAAGTGGAACCAACTGTAGAATGAAACCTGCGTTCACAGTGAAGCCATCATGGGGACGCTCACTCTTTATTGTGTGTATGTATGACTAGTATCTTTTCCAAACACTGAAAAAATAATAGTTTGTTATTTGTGGAGTGAGATTAATTCAGCAAAGTGTCTGAGTGCCACCCAAGGAAGCTGGTTAAAGTGACAGCTGAATTAAAGAGTAACCTCTTGCTTTTCATGGCATTGGAGTATGTGCTTATCAGGGAAGTTTTATGTTCGAGGTTCAGGGAGAAGGTGATGGCCATCTCCTCTGAATGCTTTCAGATGACTGATTTTCAGAATGCTGCTGGCATTCTTCCAGCCAGAGGCCTGGCTATTAGATAAGCTTAACATTATGGTGGCCATTTGCAGAACAGATGAGAGCAGAAATAGCCAGAGGAAATGAGAAACCTAAGAAACCTGCTGGAACTCCCTGCAAATAAAGATCCAACCTTGGAAAGAAAAGTCTTAGATCCTTCCACTGAAAGAAAAACTGGTGAGTATAAGTTTTCAGCTGCTAAAACTGTAACCACTATCCCAAGGGAGATAAAAGCACCAGCCGAAGAAAGACCACCACAAGTGCCGGCCTCAAGAAATCGAGGAAACATTACACTTGCTTCCTTTGTGAGATTCTGCACAAAAGTTTTCAGGCATTACCAAATAGGATCCATTTGCTTCTGCTTTCAGGTTGTTTTTTAAAATGATGAAGCCCATGGCCATCCTGGCTAAGAATTCTGTTTAATAATCCTTCCTTTGCTGGTATTTAAATAGTGTCATATAGCATTGGAGCATTACGCTACCAAAAGATTTGACAGATATCATTTGGCAGCTCCTGGGGTGGCCATTCACTTCACCCTTCCAGCTGCACCTTTCCCTTCTCTGCCAGAAATTACTGTTTCTGGAAGTGACTTGGCAAAGGGGACCATACCTGTATGGTCCAGCAATTCTGGTTAGGTCAGATACCGCAACTGAAATTTGCAAGCAGATACAGCTGAGGGCCATTTCTTTTTGTTCTGCTTTTAGTAGCTGAAGCCTCCTTTGCATTGGCATTTGGAAGTGTTGTGAGCAGCGATCCTTGGTTACCACGTTTTCACTATCAGAGTTTCACATGGCAGTGGAACTGATGTGGTGGAAAGGGGGTCTCTCCACTGATAATTTCCTGGCAGAGGGAAAATAAGAAGTCATCTTTTTTTAAATAGTTTCACCTGAGTAAATATTTCAGCAATTCCTATTTTAAATTTTATTATCATAGCCTCTTGCTCAAGCTGTGTTTTCTGACTGTACAGCAGTAATAGTGCTACGAGCACATGAAGATTTTTCAAACTGGCATTGTATTCAGTTCCTTTTACATTTCCACATGTAATCTGCATAACATTATTAAATCTTTCCTGTACATTATTTAGCCTCTGGGATCAAATGAAATCATACATAACTGGAACTCTTTGGGCTTGACAGATGTCCTCTGGCAGATTGTTTTGCAGCAGTTTAAGTTGTTACTGGTCACAGCTATTTTCTTGGCCTTTTCCTGGAATGAGACACGTCTCAGCTGCTTTGGTGGAAAACACTAACCTCTCAGCTTTTAAAGAGGATAAAAGTGGGTTTGAGTTACTACACCAGGTTTTGAACTGAAATGGCTGAAGCAAAGGTATGGTCGGCCAGAGGGAGAGCAATCTCTCACAGACAGCTGTCGAAGGGGCTGGTGCAGTACCGCAGAGGGCTCTCTTGCAGGCTCTTGGAGAAAAGTTTAGAGCATCTTGCCTCTGGTCCTTTTTCCATGGGAGAGCACAGGGAAGCTGAGTATTCTCTTAAATCAGTGAAGGTCATAATAAAAATACTTAACTTTTGCAACTCTTTTTTGGAAGCATATAGATTCTTCTGAAATGAATCTGCTTTGTAGGCTGCCTCCTACTGTGGGTCATGAAGTCATCCTAAGTAATATGGTACTTAGATGGTGCAGAGTTTGTTTCCTTTCATCTGTACACCTGCAGAAGGCTTTTTATGTGTGGGAGAAGTTCTTCTGCCTTGTGTGTTTTGTAAATAACCACTTTGCTAAAGAGAACCCTGGGCTTCTGATCTCTGCCTACGTTACCACACTTTCTACAGCTTTGGGCTTAATAAAAACAGTCATACAAACATCTCTCATTTGTTTTTTAAAACCCCAGTATCAACCATTTAATACGGAAAAAAAACCCCACAATATCACGTTTTAATGAGTTCAGGCGTTTTTGAACAACTGAGCATTTAAATCTGTGAATAAACTTTAAAATGTGTCACTGCCTTCAGGAAGTGTGCTTTAGTTTTAAGAAACTACAGCTGCAACAAAAAGATGGAAATTTCACACACACTAGGTTGAAGGTGGCAAGGATTAAAGGTATGGAATTTTAAAAAATGCTGTTGGACAGAATAGGAGGCATAAATCAACAGCTAACTTTGGCTAAGCTTTGCGTTATGGAAGTATGTAGCATTGCAGCTTCGCACTTATCAGTATTTGTCATCTTGAGTATCAGTACACATGCCAGATACAAAAGAGGGGCCCAGAGAGAACATGGGGGATGAGGAAAAGCAAATTAATAATTTCAGTGACAATGTACACTATTTTGATGTGAAACAGAACTCCTGTAATATTTCAAGGGACTTCCACATATATAGATGTATGTATGTATGGACAAAAGCTGTTGGAAATACGCCTTTGACTTTAAAATGTGCCTGATTAAAAAGAATACTGATAAGAATTAAGACGAGAACAGCTGGAACTTTGATTGCAGTTATGTTTTCTTCTGGATGTTTATTTCTAGATCACTTTTGCAGCTGCTTTTATCTACTCCTTAGAAGTTCTTATAGATTTGAGGAACCATTAGCTGTAAAAGTAAACATCAGCTCTGGTCTGGTTTTATATATCTTTGTGGAAACCAGTGAGGGGGGGAAAGATAACATTAGACTAATGCTGAACTAGATCAGACTTAGGTGATGCTTTGAACAGCCTTTTAGCATTTCAGGCTTCACCTGTAACTCTAACAGAAAGTCAAGTACTTAAAATGTTGTTCTTTACCAAGCACATAGGAATTGCCAAGCTCTAGGAATGAAAATACTCTTTCTGAAAAACTTAAATTCATGTCTCACTGTGGTTCAAAAGACAGAATGCTTTCAAGTGTGCCTCTACTATCGAGGTACAGGGATGGTCCTTAAAACCAGTTCTGCTGCCTTTCAGTATCTGTCATCTATAAATATTATGCTTCGAATAAAACAGATCTGCGGTTTTGACTCTGCTTCACTCTATTTTGTTATTGTAGTTGTTTAAGAGTTCTTTAATAACTGTGGTTTTGTGTTTGCTCAAGAGCTGTCTGCTTGGAGACTGGAGAAAGGTCAGGTTTAACCCTGCTTAACCTTAGCTAATGACCTTTATCAGTGGTCTCGTTTTCAGATCTCAGCTGGGTCAGTGATGCCACTGTGGCCACCGACTGGCTCTCATACTAGCTCCCACTGAAAGAGACACATCGTATTATATTTACTTGATGCTTCCTCCCAATATGAATTCTTACCATGCCACACTGGTCAAAGCCCTCTGCCCAAAGTCATGGGGACTTCTCTATGCTCAGGTTTCACAAAGAGTGCAAGCACAAGATACATTTTGTTCAAGAATCCTTTCAGGTGGCTCCATAAGTCTTCTTGTGGGGCCTTTCTTGGATTCAGAAAATATTTTTTCACTTACTATAATCAGCTTTGATTTTTCTGTTTGGAGGATTTCAGTTAATGACAGAGGCTTCCTCACAACTTTCCACAGGCCCTGTCCTAGGCTCCCTGAAATCATAGAATCATAGAATAGTTTGTGCTGGAAGGGACCTTCAAAGGCCATCTAGTGCACCCTCTCTGCAATAAGCAAGGACATCTTCAGCTACATCAGGTTGCTCAGAGCCCCATCCAGCCCGTAGTCTTGCCAGCACCATTGATCCTTGCTTCCATCACAGCCAGGAAGGCTGTTGTTCCAAAGCGTGCTTTGTCCCCGGGGTCCCTGCCGCTCCTCTCCACACACACCCAGCCTCCTGAAACAGCCAAGTGCTGTACCTACACAGGTGGGCTCCGTCAGCAGTTCAGAGACCAGCAGACTTGTCAGAACAGTGACACGCAAAAGCTCCTAGTTGCATTTGAACAACCGGCGATCGTCAGGAGAAATGAAGTGGCGAAGTGGAATACAAATTACACTTGAAAGTGTGTGGTGTGGCTGACAGCATCTCCTTCCCCTCTCCACTGATCTGAAAAGCTGAAAATAAGAGGCCTAGAGGCAGCTCTGTTTCTGCTGCACTGTAACGTCCTCGGCTTTCAGCACTTCTCTGGTGTTAAAATGAGCTCTGGTATTGAAATGAACGGGGTTTGTATTTTTCATGGTAACAGTTCCCAAAGGGGCATTTAAAAGAATAGCATAACCAATTAATAATTTTCTCCAGCCAAACATGGGTGAGCAGGTCAAATAAATGAAATAGTTAATGCAGACAGAGCAGATCTGCAATAATCATTGATATTCCTTATGAGCTCAACCATGCCATCTAGTACAGACGAAACAGGGGAAACACCCATTTGCTAGTTTTTATCCTGCCAGCTACCAGCACGAATAGGTCCCTCAAATACTTCTGAGGGGTCTGCAAAAAGGAACTAAGGAGAGAAGTGGAATGGCTGTGATTTGAGCAGGGACCTGCCTCACTGCAGCGACAGGAACCAGGGGTCCATGTCAGAGACGGTGGAAACCCACTGCTGAGTTTCACCTCGGAGTTGTCCTGATTTCATATGTTTTCTGTCCATTGGTGGCTTATCCAGAAATCAGATGCTGTCTGACATGATAAAATGGGTTTGCATAGGATAGGGAAGGGAAGGGAAGGGAAGGGAAGGGAAGGGAAGGGAAGGGAAGGGAAGGGAAGGGAAGGGAGATAGAAGAATATTATTTACCAGAAAGTCTTCTGTCTGGTCCCTTCCCAGCTCAGATACATTCCTGAACTAATCCATTCCCATTCTCAGCTACTGCTTTGACTGTGCAGCCTTTCTGTACTCCAGAGTGATCTTGCCCTGATCTTTCTCCATAGTGACTGTGAAGAGTTCATGGAGAAAAAGGGCTCTTTTTCCCGTGCTGCAAGCTAGATCCAAAGTGCTCTGCTCAGAAAAGTTTCCAAGGTGTATCAGCATCACGTCCACAAGTTTGTTGGAGCAACTGTCCTTCCACACAACAGCATGGTTCACACAATGGTGCTACCAGGTGGCAGAAGCAGCTGAGGAGAACACCAGCATTTAAGGCAGAAACAAGGTGGTCATAAGAGATGAGTGAGTGCCAACGACTTAACTCACGGAAAAGGATGCGTAAGCCAGCATGATACAAAATCTTGCCTAAAATGGTAACTACTCTTGGATTTTTGATAAGCTTTTATTAGTTTCTTTATTTTTATGAGGCAATCTGAAAATAATTGCCCTGACTGAGGAGATCTTTTAAACCAGTGGTAAAACACATGCTCATCAGGTGGCTTTGACATATAAAGAAATCGAAACACCTGCTTAGGCACTGTCCTGGGTAGTGATGACTTAAGCATGAGCTTAACTGCTTTTTTGGATCATACCCAGTAGAGATACAGGGTAGTGTTCAGCCTTGCAGTGTCTTTAAGAGTTTTCAAATGCATTACCATGGTAAGTTTTCCCTCAATTTCCTTGTATTTCAGGAATCTTCAATAGCTTAACGTTAAAATATCCTGATTTTATTAAAAAGTGCAGAGTCTCATCAGTAAGGTTTGTCTGGACATCCTAGGGGTGAGTCTGCCTATGAACAACTGGTACTTTTTCATAATATCCATTATTGTCCTCTTCTTTGAATTAGATGCCACAAAAAACTGAAAAAACACGCAGAGATTAATACAGACATTGTGCACATCTGTGAGTGATGATTTGCATATGCTTGCACCGTGCTTGTAATGCTCTGAAAATATCTGAAATGCTCTGTAGTATCCTGGTTTATAACATGTCCTTCACCACAGTTTACACATTGAGAATGCATGTTGAAAACAGGAAACACACATGTAGAGCATAGGTAAAAAGGAATTACAGTGTACATATATCCAACAGAATAGTCCCAGTTTAAAAGTATCATAAGTATGAGGCTTGCATAAACAAATCAATGCTTAACCCACAGATGTATCTAATGACCATATGGATTCTGCATGTTTACAACTGGAAAAACCCCTCTGAGCTTTTTTATTGTTTGCTGACTTTCACCCTATAGTATTAATTTTATTTGTGAAAATCAGGTTATTCACTGGAATATAAAAAGTTCTTAAAATGAAATGGAGTTATTTAACATATGCCACAGGACAAGATGTATGGGCCCCGTTCTCTGCTGCCTTGGAGTTCTCATGTCCTAGGTGAGTTACGAGGCATACGACCAAATGTACAACTGCATTTCTTAAACCACTTTATTGCTTTTCTACTATATTTCTCTTAGATTTCCTCTGTAACAGTTGGCTCAGAGACTGCAAACTTCACGATCCTTCCAGCTTGAGGCAGCTGCAGAACTTCATTGGTGCCTGAAATCCCCGGTTTCCCGGGAACAAAGCGTACAAACCCACGTCTCTGCAGCAAGCAGGCGGCCCTGAAGCCCCACCGACCTTCACCTTGCAGGCTGTTACTTGGCACAGCACGTCCGCTAAGGGAGGTAAAATGCCACCGCCAGAGAGTAAGCAAAGCCTGGGCACCTCCTGCAGTCCCTAGGCTGAGATTAAGGGGGGCTGAAATGATGAGAAAAGGGCTCACTTGAGTGCGATGGCTGTCCGTGCTTCCAGCCGTGGCTGTAGGTGACAGCTCTGCGCAGTGTTTCAGTGCTGATGGCAGGAAAGACTTCAGCCAAATGGCTGCTTAAACCAAACTATAATAAGGTATGGCACGTTGTATTTCTTTATGTCTTGACAATGGTTCATTTCAGGCACCACAAAAACATGTAATTGCTGGTGCCGCGGGGAGGAATGCTTTAAGCTAGAAAAGTCCATTTATCGAAGGTTTTTCTCCCCCTTTTTCCTGAGGAGATCAGCAGGCTGGGAGAAGCAGGAGAAGGCCGCCGGCTTCGGGCTGTGCCGGGTGGGCTCGCCCCGGGGCAGGATGGCTGCAAGGACAGAGGTTCTCCCGGCAGGGGACGGACAGGCCCGTCCTCAGGGCCGGGGCAGAGCATCCCCTCTGTCGCAGGCCGGCTGTGCCAACCACGGAGCCTTTGCTCCACAGAGAGTCCGGGCTCTGCACCGGCTCTCCCGGGCTCGGGCCCCGCCGCCGGGGCAAGGTGGCAGCACTGCAGGGGGCGGCGAACTGGCTCCGGTCCCTACGGCACCGGCGGCTGCCTCCGCGTCCTTCCCCGGCCCACCTGCACCGCACCAGTGCACCGCGGCCCAGTGCGCAAGTTCCGCGGGACGATGGATCCCCACCGCCGCGCACACGGCAAAGCTGGACTCGACCGAGAGCGGTTTGACTCTTCTCCTGGCGTGCCCGTGAGCCCCGCTGTCTCTCGACCGCGACGTCTGAAGAGCAAAACCCCGCCGGGGCTCCGTGCTACCTAGTGAAGTGAAGGCGAGAAGGAGGCACCCGTTGGGCTGGCTGCGGCGGTGGTGCCCGTCGGGGAGGCGTCGGAGCGGGCAGCCGGCGCTGCAGCGGGCAGGGCGGCTCCTCCGCTCCCTGCGGCCCGGGGGCAGCCCCGCGGCCGGGGACCGCGGGCAGGGGCCGCGGGCGAGGGGGTGGCGGCCATCGAGCGCCGTAGGAAACGCGGGTGGCATCCAGCCCGCTGAGGTCGTTGTGTGCTTAATTGTTTTCTTTTATGGAAATTAATCGCGGCGATGCTTTACGGGGATCCGAATCTGAGGGGGAGGAAGGGAGATGCTGAGCGGGAGTTGCATCGGCGGTGTCCCCCGGAGCCCGCCTAGCGCCTCGCCTCAGGCCGCCAGCGCCTGTTCATTAAACCTTGCAATTTCCTGACTGGTACATTAAAAAACCGAAACAAAAAGTCCCACCGCAATAAATCTGAGTGAAGGAGGCGACGATTTAGTCACCAAGAAATACCGACGGAATCAGATGCCAGATCGACGGGCGGTCACTATTTTCCTTATAAAAAAAAAAAAAAAAAAAAAAAAAGAAGTCAGTCCCAGTGTCCCAGCCCGAGTCGTTTGCAGCACCAGCCTATCTGTCGCCGGGCAGCAGCCTGGGGCTGGGACCCGGCCCGCGGGGTGCGCTCACTGCCGAGCGCACCTCCGCCCTACGCGCACCAGCAGCGATCCCCGAGCCAGCGGCCGTCAGGAGACATCGGGGCGCCTCCCTAACCAGAGTGCGGAGTGCCCTGTACCGGGGAGTGTGCTACTGGCCCCTTCCCTCGGCATAGCACCTGTCATGAGCCGCAGCCGGTCCGGGTACCCCCGCGGGTCGGTGCTGCAGGAGCACCGGCCGCGCCGACTCTGCTCCCAGCCGCCCTTTCTCCCTTCGGCGCCAGCTCTGAGCGTACCCCCGGCTCCCACTGAAGATTTTACCCCGTTCATTTTAGCGGGGTTGAGCCCCCAGCCCCCGCAGCCGCCCACTGCTGACAGCGGCGGTGTGCTAAGGTCTGAGCCGCTTCCTGCGAAGATCGCGCACCGCAGCCGCGCTCGCTGCTCCGCGGGAGCCACCGCCAAGCCCCGCCGCGGGGCTTCGCTGCCGCCGAAACGCGGTTTGTTCCCTTCTGGTTGCATTTCTGTGCTCAGGACGGGGCGGGTGGTCAAGGTTTGCCCCAGGCAGCGTTGCCAGAGGAGGAACTGCTTTAACTTGTTCCTCGCAGCGGGAACAAACACTGCCTATCTCCTTGTTCTCCTGGACGCACTCCAGCGCTCGGGATGTACTGGGGGGAGGTGGCTGAAAGGAGAGAGAACTGAGGCTGAGATGACCGCGGAAGCGTCGGCACCCGCGGGACGCGCCGATGGGAACCGGCAGCGCGGGGTGCGCCCTCGGGTTCCCGCGGAGAGCGCCGTTGCCTCTTCCTGTCCTGGGGGCACCGCGGCCCCCGTCTCCCGGAGGGTGCGGGAAGAGCTCCTCGCTGGGTGCCGCCGGGCTGTCCGCCCCAACGCACCCCGCGGGTCCGGAGCGGGCAGGAGCCGGCGGCGGCGGAGCGGGCAGGCCTCCTGGCCGGCCTCCAGGGGGCGATNCCAGGGCACAGTGGGGCGGGAGGCACAGTGGGGCGGATCAGGGCACCTCCCTGGCCCGGGAGCGCCCGTTCTCCGCAAGCCGCGGCGTGGCTGTCGGTGCGGCGTCGTGCGCTGGGCGGCGCGGGGAGGCCCGTGGGGGCGGTAGGGTCTGCCCGGGGTGCACGGAAAGGTGACGCGGAAGCGCGGGGGCCCCGGCGGGACCCAGCGGTCTGTGTCCCCGGTGGTGTTAGCCCCGCTCGACGGGTGTCCGCTGTCGTGGAGCCACCAGACGTCCGAGCAACCCCGGGCTCCGGCCGAGGCGCCAGGCGGTGCGGCAGTACCGGCGGGTCTCGCCGCCAGCTCTCGCCGCGCACCTGCTGGCCGAGTCGGGCGGTGGCGCGTCGGGTCACCGGGCACTCCCTGCCAATACAGACGTGCGAGGCTGCCGCCGCGCTGCCGATAGCGGGAGAGCGTGACTTTCCCCCATCACGGCGTAGCCGAAACGTACCGCGAGCGGCCGGGAGCGAACAGACCGGGCGGCGACTCTGCACCGCTCCGTTTCCCTCCCCAGTTCACTCTGCCTTGAGGCTTGTTCGTTTCCTGGTCGGTTTAGGTTTTGGGCAACTTTTATTTTGCTATTTGGTCTTGATTGTGGGTTGGTTTTCCTTTTTTTTTTTTTTCTCTTTTTCCTCCCCAGCAAGTACAGCTTAATTTCCCTTGCTGTAAAAGCAATAAATGATGGTTCTCCCGGAACAGCCCCCTCCGACCTTTGTGTCCGGGGGGGTCCTCCTTGACCTCCACAAGGCAGCAGTGCGGAGTGGAAAATGCGACTGTAAACTCCCCGTTCCACTTCGTTCTTCAAGCAACCGGCGTCACTCGAGAAAGCAAAATAACGAGGGCATGCGGCTTCCTCCCCCGCGCCGTGCCGGAGCCCCTTGGCCCGGCCGCGGCCAGCGAGCCCTCGGCCCGCGCTGGCTCCCGCGGCCGCCTGCACCAACCTCAACCCGGCCCGGGGCGATGGCTCCTTCTCCCGTAACTGTGAAACCTCCGTCTCCTCACTGCTCCGGAGACGAAATACCATTTATTTAGGGCTACCAGATTTAAAAGAGGGCATTTTCGAAGGAGGACTTTATGAAAAGAAACGAAAAACAGCCCGAGCACCCGGCGGCCGGCGGCAGCCGTGCGCTGCAACGAGCGTCAGGCTCGGCTGCGCTTCCCTGTGAGGGGACACCTCCAAACCTTCCTCTTCCGACTTCTATTCCCTCTTTGATTTTTTTTTTCTTTCTGTATGCAAACAGCAGAGAAAAAAACAAAAACGATGCAACCGCCACTTGTGTCCTCTTCTCTTCCACGAGCTCAAATTAATCGGCACAGACTCTACCGCTAAAAATTTTCAAAGCAGTTTTTAAATGCCATTTCTCCCGATATCTTTTCATACTTCTCAAAGCCTACGTTTAATCTTCAGTATAGGTTATATAATAAATTTCTCATACATGTGATTAAGTAATGCATAGATCAAGATAAAGTTACAGCTAAAAATTCAACCCAAATTCTCTGTAATTCTCTAAAAATTCAACCCAAATTCAACCGTATTGCAACTAACGACAAAAATGAATACAGTGGTTTAATCGAGAAATTTGAAGAGGGTCACAGAGGCCCCCATTTAGCAATAAATTCCCTGGTAATAAATCGAAACTGCTCTCGAAACTATTTGTCTGTTCCAGGTAAGGATTGTGTGCTTAGTCACCGCACACGGAGGGGATAGCTCCACTTCTGCTTTTGAATCTGCCTTTGTGTGCCTAAATATCACTTAAATGGCAGAGCAGAACCGCTGAAATGTCGGTCCATAGTGCCACCCGACGTGACGGCCACGGAACCACTTGGAAATGAGCGTTACCTGCACCTACAGGGCCCCTCGGAGACGGAGGCGCCCACAAAACCTGCACGCTCTGGGTTTGGGGCGCGGGGGGAAATTTTAGGTATTTTAGCAGGTCGCGCCGCATGTGTCACACTGGCCAGGGCACCGCGGGCGGCCGAGGCGGGCGGTGCGGCGCCGGGAGCGCGTAAATCCCCGCGGCCGCGGCCGGCAGTGGGGTGGGGGGTGGCGGGTGGTCGTCGGAGGGAAAAGTCACCTTAGGTGAC